>VZRX01020734.1:0-64267 GCA_013398075.1 Notiomystis cincta
AAAAAAAAAAAAAGCTTTTTCATCCTCTTGGAATTAAATAATCAATTTAGTTAGACTATGTAGAAATTGAATATTGGACTGATAAAACTAAGACATCTTTTACCTCTAAGTCAGCTTTTAGTTTCTGTGACTCAACTCACTTGTCTTCATAGTACTCACCTTGCAGTTTTTTTGACTGGCACATACACATTGTAGTACAACTTGCTTCCTTGTTATTATCTGCACCTTCATATCAGTTCCATTGCCTTTCCCAACTCCTAGGAACAAAGTGTTGCATTATACCAGAGGCACAGACATTAGCTGGAAACAAGTAGTCATGAAAACCAAGTGCAATCCCATTCAAAAGTACTTTCTTTCCAGAATGCCTTCTTCAACACTCTAGAGAATTCAGCTGCTAAAGATAAGCCAGGATTCAGTGGCTGAAAACTGCATTCTGAAGTAACAGTGAATCCCACTAGGGGAACAGTTTCACGTAAAATCTAGTTCCATTTCCCAAACAATAACAGCAGTTTGAATTTCCCTGGAACAAGGAGTGATGAACTTCCAGCCTTTGATCAAGATTACCAGTACACATGCTCAGAAACATTAGTGGATCTAGTTCCACATGGGGAGTTAATCTCACTCGAAAAGTGATTTGCCTTCCAAAAAAGTGCAGGTTGTATGTGAGCCATCATTTGACCAGGCATCCAGAAAGTGACACAACACAGAGCAACCAATCACAAAATAGTCTTCATTGTGTTCTGGGTCATTTAAATTCTCAAATGCCAGTAAGTCTACATTCCTATCATAGGCTTAGCAAGAGAGACAGTTAGCAGCTGCCTGTAATAGGAAACCATTACCAGATAGAGGAATGCCCAAATACAAGAGTTCTTACCATGTATAGTGTGGATTTTGAGGTTTTTTATTTTGAGTTGTCTCTCTGGTGGGAGTTTCAAGTTATACTTGTTTTTCAGGATCTCATAATACCCAACATACCTACTCTGTAATGCAAAAAACCCAGACATTATGCAGTTTCTGTACCCAATACAGATTAATTCTAGGCAGAAGCAGGATTTAAATAGATCTTTTACTCCAAGTTTTTAGCTCCAAAGTGCAAAGCTAAGAAGAAAGACAATTGTTCTCCTACCCTTCCCCAGCTGAAACAAGCTTCTAGACAAATTCAACATCTACATTTTTAATCAGCATTTAAATTCCATGTTTTAAGAGCAATTCTGTACTTTGTAGTTCAGCAAGAAGTGAGGAGCTTTTATATTGTAGCTTTAAGAGGCTGAATGTTTAAACAGTCCAATTGCCTTACAGGGTCATGTTCCCCTGATGGTGCCCAGACATGCTGTGGAGCCTCCATCTGTGCAGATATTCTAGACCTGACTGGACACATCTGTCCAAGTCATCCTGCTTGAACAATGGGGTTGGACTGAAAGCTTTCCTAATCTCAAGAATTCCACTGTTATCCTATACACTATACTTCAGATCTGACATTATTATGCAGAGAAAGGCATAAGGGGAAGAGGAAAGATACAGGGCAACCCTGCCAGTTGTTCATTTTCCAACTCTCACAGAAAGAGTACAGAAAGTTCAGGAGTTAAGCAAGTAATAGGAACCTACATCTCTGAAACAAGGCAGGGGAGGTGAGGTAGCATAAGCACTCACAAGGTTAGTATTGGTTTGACTGCTGTTCCTGAACCTGCTTGAGCTTACCTGTGAGGGAGTTTCAACTCCTTGAAACTTGGTACTTGTGCTTCTATCAGTTCTTCTCTCCCCAAAGTAGTACAAACTTTCCTACACAGGAAGATAATTACAAGGGTTAAGTTATCTATCCCACCATCATTCCCCTTCTTGAGAAGTGGATAGTAAACTAGAACTACACTACTCAGGGCCAGTAAAGGAATGCAAGTGAAAATACACAATAGTTGTTTTGGTACCTTCTAAAGGAGACTTTTAACTACAAGAAGAAACTACCAATTAGGAAATCAGACACATAAATCTGCCATGCATGAAAGAGTGAAGGAGAGCCATATGACTTTTAAGCAATTGCTTTAGGACCATCTGTATTTTTCAAGCAGTCTGCAGCAGATCAAGCTGAAACATAGTTCATATCCTCACAAACCAGACTCAGAGGAAAACAAGTGATTAAATGGATACACAGTCTGCCCAGATCACCTTGAGTGTCCTGGGCCTTCTGCATCCCCAGTCTCCAGCTGATATATCAGACCTGGGAAAGTAAAGCAGCATCAGCACCTGTCCTGGCTGGGACTTGGTCTCTCTCATTTTCCCTAGAAGGACTTCCTTTTGTAATGCTGGATGTCAAGACAAGACATTCTAGATGCCTCATAGTACTTGGAGGGAGATTGGGTTTAAAAAAAAAAAACAAAAAAAAACATAAAACCACATAAAGATTGATACTGTCTTTAGGATTTAGGAGAGTTTGCTCAGAAGTCACCTACAGCTTAAGCTGTTGCTTAAGACCCTAGACACATTATTTCTCCAAAAAGGAGGTTGATCACCTGCTAAATACTATTTTCTCACTTCTTTCAGATCACAAATAGTCTTCACCAGAGTTTACAATGTAGCAAGTCTTGCACAAGCTTGTTTTAAACCAGACTTTTCAGAGAATCCTTTTTCTAGTACAGAATTTTTGCAGACTATTACTGTGTTGCACCAATTTACTAAATCTTGAAAGGACATTTTGAATACTAAACAAATGAAAAAATAAACAGCAGTTTTTACCTTTGCACTCTCAAACTGGTCACTGTCTATGAGCCAGGTACAGACCATTGTTCCAGTCCTGCCTGTATTAGACACACAAGTTGAATTACAGCAATTCAAAGGTATCTGGGATTATTTATGTGAAGGTGAAATCATTTCTTCTTATCTATTTCAAGAGTTATAAGTGACAGTCAATTAGTCAAGTGTGTGTATTTCTGAGAAGAATGAGTTAAAGACAAGATACTACAGTTTGTCAACTTGTTTCTTGTCCCCACATTTTCATTACTAGCGACACTTAGGCAGCTGGTCAGTATCTGCATACTCCATTCAGCAGGAAATAGAGTCAAGCACTCTACTAAATGAGGCTATAAACTGAAACTTCCCAATGCTATAAGTCTCAAGAGTTGTTTCTCTGCCCCAACTGTTTTCCCCACAACCCTACTAAGAAGCCATCAAGTCTGCTAGCATGAACATGCCTACGTATTTTTAGTTTTGAATTTAAAATCTCAGAGGTCAAGTCACCATTCCTACACTTGTTCTTCAAGCTGGTTTTGACCTGCAGGTAGTTTCAACATTCAGTTTTACAAAACCTTTTAAAGTAGAGCTCCACCTGGGGGCAACTATTTAATGTTAAGTAACCACCTACTTTAAGCCAAGTATTTGCAGTAGTAACAGCAGGTGGCTAAAGATGTGGCAGATGTTTGCAGGGAAATTTGGCTTACTGGCAGCTATTTATGTATTTCAATGGCCCCCACACTACTATTGTTTGCAGATAGCACCTGCAAGTTAGCTCATATGTTTGAGAGCTTTTTGTTTGATAACTATTCTTGTTTCCATAAGACTTCATTAAACTCTATCAGCTAATATTGTATATATCTTGATTAAATAGCCAGTAGTACGTAGAACATTCTAGAGGGATAAAGTTATGGAGCAGATCATCTTGAATGGTATCACACAACACATACAGCACAATCAGGGGATCAGGCCCAGCCACCATGGATTTATGAAGGGCAGATCCTCCTTGAGCAACATGAACTCCTTCTTTGAGATTGTGATCCACTTAGTGGATGATGGAAAGGCTGTGGATGTTTACTTGGGCTTTAGTAAAGCCTTTGACATAATTTTCCACAACACTCTCCTGGAGAAACTGGCTGCTCATGGCCTGGATGGCCAGGCCCAGAGAGTGGTGGTGAGCAGAATTACATCCAGTTGGCAGCTGATCACTAATGGTGTTCCCAGGGCTCAGCGTCGGGATCAGCTCCATTTAATACCTTTACCAGCAATCTGGACCAGGGAATTGGGTGCATCCTCAGTCAGTTTGAAGAGGACACCAAATTGAGTGGGAGTGTTGATCTGCTGGAGGGCAGGAAGGCTCTGCAGAAGAATCTGGACAGGCTGGATTGATGGGCCAAGGCCAACTGTACGAGGTTCAATACAGTGAAGGGTGGGACCTGCACTTGGGACACACCAACCCCACAGAGTACTACAGGCTCAGGGAAAACTGGCTAAAAAGCTGCCCACTGAAAAAGGACTTCAGGGTACTGGTTGATAGCAGCTAAACACAAGCCAGCAGTGTGCCCAGGTGGCCAAGAAGTCCAAAGGCATCATAGCCTGTATCAGCAACAGTGTGGCCAGCAGAACCAAGGCATTGATTATCCCTCTCTGCTTGTCACTGGAGAGGCTGTACCTTGAATCCTGCATTAAGGTTTGGGCCCCTCACTGCAAGAAAGGCATTGAGATGCTGAAGTGTGTCCAGAGAAGGGCAACAGAGCTAGGGAACGATCTGGAGCACAAGTCTTACAAGGAGCAGCTGAGAGAGCAGAGAGTGTTCAGCCTAGTGAAAAGGAGGCTCAGGGAAGACCTTTTTGCTGTAAAGGTCATGGTGAAGTGGGGTTGGTCTCTTCTATCAAGTACCAAGAAATAGGAACAGAGGAAATGGCCTCAGGTTGCCCCAAGATTTAAATTGGATATTAAGAAAAATTTCTTCCCCAACAGGGTTATCAAGCACTGGAACAGGTTGCCCTGGGAAGCGGTTGAATTCCTGGACGTATTTAGATGTGCAGATGTGGCACTGAGAGCAATTGTTTAGTGGTGGACCTGGTAGTACTGGATTAATGGTTGGGCTTGATCTTAAAGGTCTTTTTCCAACCTAAACAACGGATAGTTTGAGCTATATTACAATGCAAAATATTCAGCATGGGTGACTGGCTACCAGAAGCCAAAGCAGCAGCCTAACACTTTTAATAGTAACAGTTTCAGTAGCCCTCTATCCCCAGTCTCTCCTGGGGGACTGCTGTCCCAGCTGCTAGAACACCAGAAAGTTATTGAAGAACATTTTAAGAGACACAATGACAGCTTAGACTAAGAACCAATTTTGACTACACAAAAATGGGGTTGTTCAATACTAAACACAGAGCACTATACTCTTGCTAGTCATCTCAGTGTCTGCAGTGTTAATCCACTGTAAACCCATCTCATAGTATGGTTTAAGGCCACACTTACATCAAAGAAGCTATAATAACAAAGGAGGGTGATTTGTAGAACACACAGATTACACATGAGAAATCCTACCTTTGCCTCCTTTACAGTGAATTGCTATGACATTCTTCTCATCTTGACTCATCCATTCACGGACACTGGCAGTGAATTTCAGCATGTCCCTAAATAAGAGGAAAGTTAGTGGATCAAAGCAAATGCCTATGTAGAACTATACAATGTATGTATTTCTTGGCAAGACTCACTGTAGCGCTGGGACATTGTGGTCATCAATGAAGATCCTTTCCACCCTGTAGTGAAAGTACCTGGGGTCATAGCCCTTTTCACCTATAGGGAAAGATCTGAAGTTATGAGAGGAAGGGAGAAGGACTGTAACAAAGAAAGTGGTTTGTAACACACAACTCCTGCTCTGATCATGTACTAGTGTCTAAAACACAGCAGTGTAAAGAGATGGCTCAAAATGAAAACACTGAGGTAATTTGGCTAAAGCCATGTGTGCTTAGCTTCTGGTTTCACACTTTTCACTTATACATTAAATTTCATCTCCAAAATTTCAATATAATTAGCAGCTAAACATACTTACTGCAGAGATTGTAGACTTTATAGTGGTCTGGATGTTTGGTGTCCAAAAATCTTGCAACTTCCTAAGCAATAATGAGTTCAGAATAGTTAGTGCTCTACTTGTTATTTCCACTGCCACCTCAATTCCCCACCAGGTGGGATCAACAACTGCACTCACGAAGGGCCCTTGTAGAGCAGGCCTTTCCAACCCAACAGCTCAGGTTCTTGTCTGGAATAAGTACTACTGCAGCTATTTTACTGGCCCTATATATGTTTCTATAATATCAGGAAGCAGAGCCCTGAAAAGAACATTGTACACAGACCCTTTAAACAACTTTATTTAGATGAACAGATCTTGTCTCTATTACTAGCCTGCGACAGAACTGCCTTGATTCTTCAAAACATTCCCAAAGAACAGGAGCATGAGAGCACTGGTGTGTCCACATTATGAAATATCACCTACTCAGATTAGCTGAGACACTACAACATAAGCAGTGCACCACAGTGGAGATCAGTCAGTCATTCCAACCAGCAAGTGCAGCAGAACTAGGACTGACATGATCTAGGCCACATTTAAATTGGTGGGAACCTACAAAAGAGACAGGTTTCAGACAGAGCAAACTTGGTAGATAAGATTTTCACCTTTATGGGGTTCCTGTAGAAAGACTGCTTCCCAGAAGATGGAAATGACATCGCAATAATTCGATCTGTTGAGAAGAAAGCAATCACAAGAAACAGCAGGAAGCCCCCCTACACATAAGAACTACATGACTGAGAAACATCCTTATGAAATGTCTTATTCCTACCCTGATAATAAAAACAACCTACCCATTTTCCAGGAGGCTTTCCTCTACATTTAGCATAACTAGAGCAAGATAAATAACACTTCCCAAAGCATCAGTGACCATCAAGTGTCAGTCTCCACAGAATCAGAAGCAAAAATATTGTAAGTAAATAGTTTCCCTAGGCCTCAGATAAATTTTTATTGTTACAAACAGTATGTACAATTCTCCCAGAAGGCTAATTCTGGAGAACAGTGTCAGTTAGGAATCCATATCTCAAAATCCCACAGAAAAGGAGTAGGCCTGGTTTGACTTCATACTTAAATTTCATGAGTCTAAAACATTGTCTGTATTTCATGACAAGCTCTGATTAACTGAAAAACAAGTCTTCACAGGACATAACATGCTGAAAAGTGACATTTGTTTCCACAAACCAGTAATATAAGTGAGATCCAGATCAAAGCCATCTTTCATATAACGTCTTTTGTTTTCAGAGACCTGACCAAAAAAACAAACCAAAAAAAAAAAATAAGAGTTAATCTTCCACAAAAATGTCAACAATCATCAAGTGTTGCCTGTTACTATAAAAATTCAGCCATCTAGACTCTGGAGTTAAGCTTGAGTAGCAGAGCCTCATTTCACTACAGCATTATCCAAGAGCAACATTTCTTGTATTAACTTTTAGGTAGAAGCTCTGTACAGAATTTTTACCCTAAAGTATCAAAGTTTAATGAAGTGAAAAGAACACTGCAGATTCTTTGCATACTGTAGCATGAATCTGTCATTGCTATTTGTGTGTTTGGAGACTGAAGGAAAAAACAATGAAGTTATGGGTACCATAACCAAGACTGCTTACTCCTGAGCAGTAGGACATGCTTGAAGCTTAAAGTACCATTTGAATGCCCTTGACAAAAATAAGAGGCATTTCAACAGCTAGATTGCTTCGTTTGTACCCAAAATAAAGCATCAGACACATTAAAACTCCTACCCCATGTGAGGGAAAACAGTCTATGTACCACACAAGCTAGAAATTGT
The DNA here is from genome assembly GCA_013398075.1 of Notiomystis cincta. NCBI lineage: Eukaryota > Metazoa > Chordata > Aves > Passeriformes > Notiomystidae > Notiomystis > Notiomystis cincta. The sequence continues at coordinate 7,581 of VZRX01020734.1, forward strand.
CAGTTGAGACACATGGGGTGTTGCAATCACTGTGATGTGCCAGCCTTCCAGGTCAAGTGGCTGCTTACTTGAGCAAAGCTGAGAAGGACAAGGTTTTACTGAAGGTGGAGGCAAAGCTCCAGAGCCATCAGGGACATTGAACAAATGTGCTGCTTGGGCAATACTATCAGTTGCAGACCAATAGGCCATGATCAGCCTTGCTACTTACCAGTGATGCTGCCTGGAGAAAGAGTTGGAAACAGTAGTAGTAGCCTAGATATGCTAAGAAGCCAACTTACCATTCTCCTGGTCACCATTTCAAGTTGCTTCTTTTGTGAAGCCAGACGAAATACTCTTATCAAGATGACAATTCTCAGAACTCGGAGGAAAATAACCATTCTACATGACAGATTCACCATGAAAGAAAATGGACACAAATAAACTTACAGGCAAAGATTAAAGCTATTTCAAAGCTGTTTCAGAGACAGTTTAAAACTTTGTTTCATATATTAAACTAGAACTTCTCAGGCTGAATTTGGAACAAATACAATATCATGGGTTTATTGTTAAGAGTTTTTTGGGAGTACATGTTCTGAACAGCTAACAGAACTAGGAAATCCCCTAGACTTCCTAAGGCACCTCTGGCTAGAAAGCAACAAATTCCATTAACATTACCCATGTTATTATCACCAAGTTCCTGTTCCTTGAAGCTTATTCTCAACTATACATTTAAGTGTATGCAGCCACTTGAAAAATGACAAAAGACGCTAGGCAGGCTAAGTACATCGTGACTTGATTAAGAAACCTGAGAACAGATCAGTATATACCCTGTGTTTAATCATTCAGCAACCTAAACACTTGGTTTGGTTTGAGGAACTTTGAACTACTGTTGAACTTTGAAGCAGGAAAGAAGCTTAGGTGAGTGATTCTATCCAAACAACTGAACAGGAGCAGCTGCTTTCCCACACTCCTAGGGACAAGGGCAAACCAATATTCATTTCATTCCTTAAGGAGGTAAGTGAACATTTTAAGCAGCACACACACATTCTAGGTTTTGATACGCTTGTGTAAAAATGCTGGTGAATGCCAATAGTAAGGGAGGCAAAACTCCAGTTGAACACTGTCTGCTCTCCACTGATATGGAGTTTAAAATCAGCAAAGGCAATGTTGTCCTGAATACCTGGACAGTTTCAGTTTTTCCCTGAGCTTCTTCCAAATTCAGTATTACCCTCCTGTTTTCAAAACAGAATTTCCTTGGAGCTAGCAGCAAATGAGATGACCTAAAACTGTGGTGAAAACTCTATAACTCCTCTCCCCACAACTCTGAGAAGCAACTCTTCAAGATAAAAGCCATTTGCATTCTGCCCTTAAGGAAGTCAGCCAGTTCCCAGACTGATATCCTCAATGTCCTGTTATAGGTCAGACTTCAATGAAACAGGAAACTCACCCCTACACACACCCATCTAGACCAGATTAGAAAGAGAAACCATACTCCTCCATCAGAGCACGTTATCTCTATGGTCTGTCACTGAAGTTTCACTTGTCATATATAAACTCTCATCCACATAAAAACTGCTCAAATTCTAATTACTCTGAGATGTATTAGATGCTTTAACACTACTGTTTGCTTCTTGAGAAAGGACTGAGGAAAGAAGAGTGATAAACCCCAGTAAGACTACTGGGAATTAGTTACATTTTGTGGACACTACTGATGTGTTAAGGTGGGAAGACCACCTCATCTCAAGATTTGGGATTTGGTCAAACCTGAGATATCATCTGCTGTCAGTAATATTTTAGTCAGAACTCAATTTTAGAGCCTTTAACAAGAGAAGCCTTACGGAGAGCCTCAAAAATTGAATGGGTAAGATGGCAGGGCCCAGCTGAGTGTCTTTTGAGAGTAGCAGTGTGAAGTCCTCTTTATGTGAGCAAAAGACCTAGATTCCCATCAAGTTCAGCAGGTCAGAACACAAAGAACTTGCACACACAGATCTACAGGCCCATTACTAGCATAGCCTAGTAGAGATAAGAGTGCAGATTACCCTGTCACAGTGCTCTCCCCTCCTCCTCCCTTTATCTGGATGTGCTGTAAGATGAAAGCTGCTTTAGAAAAATGTGGCCATAGAAAAGGGTAGTAATAAATAAAAACTTAGATGAATGTTTAAGACAACCTAGGAGGAAACAGCCTTTTATTAGGAAGGCTGCAAAAGCTATTCCTTCGACAATTTACTTCCTGAAATCCAAGTTTAGCCAGCACTTTAAGAGAAAACTAGTACTTACAGATATTTGTCCAACTCTGGATTCTTCAATAACTAAACTTTTTGTTTTCTCCTGGAGTAATTTCCTCTCTTATGCCCATTAGTCAGCTGAATTTGGGGGAGTGAGGAGGGTATGATTTTTTAAATTTTTTTTTAAAAGAGCTCGACTTTTCCCTGGCTGATGCACAAAAGTTTCTCTAAGTCAAACCTAGTGCAGTTAAACTAAACTTAAAGTTATAGTTCTGTCTCCTTCAGGAATGGATTCATCTCACAGGTTATCATCTGATCAAGATACAGAAATCAGAAGGAAATAGGATTTGAAGTAGCTTATGTACATAAGCAGCACGTTTCCTCTCCCCAGAGCATGGCTGAAAAATCCAGCATATACTACCATGAGGCTTCTGGGAAAGTGAAGTGAAGGAAACAAGGCAGTTTGGGAACTCTACTTCAAGATCCATTAGGCAGAGATTCTACCTCTGTTTTCTGCTACATTTGCTATGATCATCCAACTCTTCTTTCTGACCTTCTTCAGACCCTCCTCTCTATTAGGGCTACTGCACACCTTTCCCCAAAAAGGGTGTGAGTGAGAGCATTTGATGGCCTCACTTTTAGTTACCCTAGTAGTATGTTCAAATCACCTCTGCCTTTGAGGCAGGGACAGCCTACAGCATAACCACAGACCAAAGCTGTGTGTCCATCCTTCATTGGTCTGTACCATGACCAAGCACAGTCCATTTGTGATCTCATATGCACACATCTGGCTTAGAGGTGCCCAAGAAAATTCTTAGAAGATGATCAAGAAAGGAGCTCACACTCACCAGCTGCCCTACCACTCTTNTATTAGGAAGGCTGCAAAAGCTATTCCTTCGACAATTTACTTCCTGAAATCCAAGTTTAGCCAGCACTTTAAGAGAAAACTAGTACTTACAGATATTTGTCCAACTCTGGATTCTTCAATAACTAAACTTTTTGTTTTCTCCTGGAGTAATTTCCTCTCTTATGCCCATTAGTCAGCTGAATTTGGGGGAGTGAGGAGGGTATGATTTTTTAAATTTTTTTTTAAAAGAGCTCGACTTTTCCCTGGCTGATGCACAAAAGTTTCTCTAAGTCAAACCTAGTGCAGTTAAACTAAACTTAAAGTTATAGTTCTGTCTCCTTCAGGAATGGATTCATCTCACAGGTTATCATCTGATCAAGATACAGAAATCAGAAGGAAATAGGATTTGAAGTAGCTTATGTACATAAGCAGCACGTTTCCTCTCCCCAGAGCATGGCTGAAAAATCCAGCATATACTACCATGAGGCTTCTGGGAAAGTGAAGTGAAGGAAACAAGGCAGTTTGGGAACTCTACTTCAAGATCCATTAGGCAGAGATTCTACCTCTGTTTTCTGCTACATTTGCTATGATCATCCAACTCTTCTTTCTGACCTTCTTCAGACCCTCCTCTCTATTAGGGCTACTGCACACCTTTCCCCAAAAAGGGTGTGAGTGAGAGCATTTGATGGCCTCACTTTTAGTTACCCTAGTAGTATGTTCAAATCACCTCTGCCTTTGAGGCAGGGACAGCCTACAGCATAACCACAGACCAAAGCTGTGTGTCCATCCTTCATTGGTCTGTACCATGACCAAGCACAGTCCATTTGTGATCTCATATGCACACATCTGGCTTAGAGGTGCCCAAGAAAATTCTTAGAAGATGATCAAGAAAGGAGCTCACACTCACCAGCTGCCCTACCACTCTTACCTTGCTTTCTTATCTGCTGCATCAAGGTCTAAGAAGCAGTATGTCAGAATAATTAACAGGGTGCCCACCACTATACACGCATCCAAAATATTCAGCTTGGACCGGAAATAGTTCCTGAAGCTGAAACCAAGAACAGTTTTAGACAGATGCCAATACAGGAAGCAAAGACTGAAATATATCTTCAGGAAAAGAACCATCTATACCGAGCTACTGCTGGAGACAAGCTCTCCTGCAGTTGTTCTTAACACCAAGCACTGAAGTCTCACTAAGAAAGCAATCTTACATTTGATTTATGCACATAAGTTATGGCAAAGCTGATGTAGTTTCCAAGTGCTCACTTATACTCAAAACACAGATTGTTTTATAGAAGGGTAACCACCAACACAGACAGCCAAGAAAAGACATGGCTACTGTCTATGACCAGAAAACTAGCCTACAGGGCATCATTTTCAGAATTCAAGCTTGAAGTTTTGCTTCCTTCCTAGCTTGAGGAGTTGCCACATGGACTTAGTTTTTGCCCATGTCTTACCCTTCAACAAACACTCTCAGGAGAACATCGATGAGAAAGAAGAGTGCTATTGCCAGGGAAATACGTTCAGGAATCTCTGTACCCTTCTTTCTGTCACTGACAGTAAGATCCAGAATCTCAACTATAATGTCCACAATGATAAGTACAACTCCAAATACTCTGCAAAGACAAAAATACAAGTCAGAGACAGGAAGGAACACTTATCAACTGCACAGCACAAGCTCTGATTTCTAATCTGTTCCAGCAAGAGTATGCTCTCTTACACAGATTGAAGCCAGCTGAATTAGAAGTTGAAGGTTTCCAACTGCATTTTTAAGTAATATGCACAGAGACCACCATCTATCTGTAACCATACATTTACCTCAGACACATTGTAGTTATTAACTCATAATTCCACAGCTACCTAGAAGCAGTGCAAACCTGAATGCTTTAAGGCATACAAGTATCATTGCTGCTTTCATCTTACTCAGCTTCCCTCCACCTCATGACTTAATACAGTACCTTAAAGATAACTGTCTAATGGCTTGCCTTGCTCCAGCACCTAGACTACACACAACTAACCAACTGTTTGTTCAAAGGCTGCCAGCCAGGAATAAGCCATTAAAGAGGTTTTATCCAAGTCAATGACATTTACAGTTCTGACTTCCAGCTCTTCTTGGAGAATGTAGTCATATCTGTTTAAGCTTTATTTTTCAATTCTAGTACTTTTCTCAAGTTACCATTTCTGGGGGTGACAAGGGATTCAGTACTTTTCAGACAAAGCAAGCTGGAGTTACTGATGCTTAAGGAAATCTCAAGTTCTTACACCAGAAATGAAGACTTTTTTTACCTTGCCCACATCATTACAAGCACAAGCTTTTACCTGAATCCAAATGACATCACAAATGGGGCAATTTTCCTCCTAGTTGCACTGCAAGAGAAGACAATTGACATCAAGACAAGTGACATTTTGCTACAGATATCAGCCACAAGGGCACTGTTATATTCTTTTGTTCACATTTCTTTGGTTTTAGCATTCTGCATAGTAGTGATTTCTCTAAGATGAGATTACTCAGTTGCATTCATGAAGTATATAGGTTAAGAGAGTACTTGAAAACAATGCTTTGATCACTTGTTAAAAGAAGTCTTAATCAGCTTCCAGACCCTAGAAATATGGCAGTATGTGCTTATCCATAACATTATTCCATGTCACAATTCCAGTGATGCTTGAACTCTGTCTTAGTAAGCTATAAAAAGTGGGTTTATATAGCAGCTATCGGTCAAGAGGAAAACTGGAAGATAAACATCTCTTAATATATCTTGTTCAATATTTTAGCTTATTGTGTCAGACCATTTTTTTCCCAGGCCTGAAAAGAGCTACACTTGTTAACAGCTCCTGTGCCTTTGGAATAGAAGACTATAAATTCCACTTTTACTTTAAAAAGGAAACATCAGTTTTGCTTTCAGATTTAAAATGCAAATATCTTTTAAGAAAAAGTATTTCTGAAGCCAAGTTCTTCCAGTTGTGAGAGTTATCTTCAATCCTGGCAAGGTCACAGCTCTTGTTTCCAGTTACAGTAGATTTTGTTGCCTCTTTGGTATGCTTTGAGTCCTCTGGTTTAGAGCAAAGCTTTTATGTAACTCTCTTTCTGGCTAGAAGCCTCTTTAGGTTATATCAAGAGCTAAAGTTGTAGAGCCTGCAAACCTCAAGTTCTGACAGTTTGAAAAACAGGCTGCCAGTCTGTTAAGTAATCCCAAGACCATTTAACTACTGTAAGCATCAACCTTTTCTTAGGTATGTAGAAGAAAACACCTTTTTTCAAGCATATCACTAACAGCAGGACTTGCCATTAGTCCTAACATACTGGTAGGTTTATTTTGCACTGTTACAAGAAGTTTTTGTCAGCTCAGTAATGCACATTGCAACCCAGTGATCCTGTCCAAAATACTTGTTTTCTCTAAGACAACTTAAGCATGGCATTTCACCTGTTGCACTTCAATAACTCAGTTTTAAGGCAAGGCTAGATACCTTAGAAGTGCTGAGGCAGCACCTTGCTGGGGTTACTGAATTAACTCAGATTTTTCATTATTAGGTGCTTACTCTAAACTAAGGTACAAGGTCTAACCAGCAAACATTCACATTCTTAAACTGGAAGGGGATACATGGGTTGTAATACTCACTTTTCCTATAGAAGTCAAAGATGTAATACCAAGTCTTGTCCTGAAGGCAGCTCAACACATGGAAGGTTTTCCTGATATTTATCAATGTCAAATATCTAAGGAAACACTACAATAATGACACTAATGGTTTGCTGGTCTATGTCTTTGTCCAGTCAATCCTACAACTGTAGTAGGGATGCCAAGGCTTCAGCTTCCACAGTCTATGGACAAGCAGCTCTACTAGGTGTGCTACAGACCAAAATGCATACACATACCACTCCAATTTGGCCTGCCAACATCTCCAATCAGTTGAAGGAAACATGGCACATTTGATTACATAATTATCTTAGAGCTCTTGTGAAATACATTTGTAAATTCCAGCTTCTGAAGTCTAGAAAAACATGTTGTCACATACAAAAACTGAAATAATAGGATTAGCTTAGTGTTCTTGAGCTGCAGAACTTGCCACTGACTTGACTAAGTTTGCTTTAAGAATAACATGAGCTAAACACTGTCAGGAAATAACTACTTCAAGAACAGAGTTAACTACTAGTAAGTTCAGACAATTTAGTCTTCATGAGGGCCATGATGCTTATTGTTATGCCCAGATATTCATTCACCTCATTTTCACATCAGCATGTGTTCTTCTGTGCTCTCACAAACTCATTCCTTTGGGAAAATTTAATCAATGCAGTCTGGACTACCCATTCTCCATAATATGATGGACCTGTGTTCTTGGGTTGGGCTTTTATCTCTGGAGGAATAAAGAGCCTTCCTCAACTTACTTGCCTTCACTATGTACTAGAAGAAATGTCAATATCAAGCATTTTACTGGGCTTATCTCTACTTCAACAAGTCATCTGCCATTTTATTTTGGCTCATAGGATTCCACTTCTGGGGGTAAGCAAAGAAATTTAGTATATCATTAGCTTACTTGGAACAGCTGTCTGGTCCACTATCCTCATCACGACCATCATCAATCTTTACTGTGGCCTCTTCACCTGTTGGAGAGCTGGCAAAGAAATAACACAAGTCACACACTGATAGAGATGTCAGCTCTACATATTGGTACACTGTGTTGTTCCAAAAAAAAAGAATTAACTGTCAAGTGAGCAGCAGCCTGAGCCAGAGCACAGGCCCCCAGTAACAGGGGAAGAAAGACTTCTCCCACATTGGCACCCCTTGGCTTGTTTCCTATTAGCAGCCCATTTCTTGAAAGTTTTCCCTCCCCCTCTCAAAAAAGAGACAGATGTGTCAGCAGCAGAATAAAGGGCTTTGAAGCAGGGCACCCACAAGTCTGCTAAGGACCAGAATCTAGAAGTGCTGGAAATATGCATATGCAAAATGGCTTCAGAGAGCCCAAGTGACATTAATGCTGTTACAGTGAACTTCTTGTCCTGAAAATTAATGTTTTCACCAGGAAAAGCTATAGCACAGAGATGTTTTTGTGCAGAGCAGGATACCAGACCGGAAACTGGAAGGCCAGAACAGCAGCTGAGCTAGTGCTAGAACAGCAGTTTTTTGGGGTAGTGGCTGCTTGCCATAACTTCCTTAAAAGGGTCTCTTTAGATAAAGTTTTAGTCTTTTTGAAGGCCACATGACAATTTCAGAGAAAAAATGTAGCATCAAAATCCAGGAGTTTCTATTTCAGTCTTCTCCACAGAAATACTGTGATGCATAATAGCCCAGCCCCAGTGTTTGCTGAGGCTCTGCCTCTGGTTTACTGCTTCATGGGCAGGAACAGCTACATACACATATTCAATATTGATGTTTCCATCCTGTTCTGAAGCAGCCTAGCAAGTTTGAAGCATTAGTGTAGCAATTCTGGGGATTCAAATATTCTTCATCCTCCACAATAGACCCATGTACCAGCACAGCTTCTGTAACCTGTGCTAACCACCTTTTAAGCAAGAAGTTTAATGATGCTTCTCCTACAGTCTCAGCAACCAGTATTGATACTTCACCACCTGCACTCAACTATCAGGCTCAATAGAAGAACTATTCTGATGCAACAATCTCAGCATTCAAACCCCTTTTCTGAGCTCCACTGTTTCCAGACACCACTGTCCTTATTTTGTTCCTAGAGCTGAGGCAAAGCTCTAGTGATGGACAGCCATTCAGGTTTGCTTCCCAGTTACTCTTACAGAATATTCACTGGGGTGTTTATACTTACTGAACAGCAGAAATGCTTCACTTATTAAAGCATATTGCTGCTGCAGCAATGTTGCTTATGCTTGTAGACACATGGAGTGCACCAAATGCCACCTTCTTATCCTCTACTGTGATTAAAATATGCCACAAGAAGAATGAGAAACAGAAGTGTTTTGAGCTAGGAAGACAATATTTAATACAAAGATAAAACAGAAGTCGAGTCCAAGTACACTGTTTCCATAGTGCTCCCACACAAAAATTCAGTTCTAGATAATGCTTTTCATAGAGGGAGTTTGTTTTGCTGATCATTCTACATCTACTTGTTGTCCAAGGCAGAACACGCTCTCAGCCTCAAGCTACTACAATTAGTCTTTGACTACCGGGGTGGAAGAGACTAAAAGGAGGCCATACTAGAAGGAATTGTTTCCTTCACACACACATTCCATACAGAGCATAAGTTTTTCTGACTGCTTATAGCAAAAGACAACTTCAGACTTGAGGCTTTTAAAGCAAGCAGAGGAAGAGCATCTTACTCTACAAGAGACTTTGGCACTCTCTTGTAAGTCTCTTGACAGTCTGGATGCTAAAAGAGAGCACACTTTTTTTTTAAATGCCATGGGCTTATTATACCAGGGGTGGAGATCCTGTACTCATTAATTACTTACTAACTACTTACAAGAAGTGAATCAAAACAGTGTATTTTTCTCAAAGATATCCCTCCTCTCAGACAGCAGCACTGGTGGGAGAGGGGAGATAAAAAGACTGTATGCTATATAAACTTCAGACACTCCATCGTTATTCCCTTTGTTATATCTGAAGCACTAAGAACCTAAAGAGAGGGGACCACACACCACATATTCAATCCCAACCCCCACACTGGCACAATTCATTTCACTCACCCAGATGCATCTCTCGGCTCTGTCCCTTGTTCATACCTCACAGCTGTCATTTTGCCTGTCGTAGCCCTGCCGGCCTGAAAAGAAGCACAGCGAGTTAAAGCGAGACAGTTCAAGAAACAGCCTGCAGTAGCCTCACACTCACGGTCCCAGCAGACTCGCTTCTACCTCATTTTCAACTATTTGCCCCCTATGGCTGGCAAAGCTCAACCTTTTAACTATAACACCGGTGAGAGTCAGGGCACTCAGCACTCTGGTGAAGGGTTTATGACTGCACCAAACATGCCAGAGCAGTAACAGCATCTTTACCTCACTGTGAAGCATTCCGCCCTGCTCAAGCTCTGACACACACAGGAGCCCGAGCCAGCACCTCTGGGAGAGCTACAGGCGCGGACTGAAGCGCAGGGAGCAGATCCAGGAGCTCCCTCCCGGCACACGGCGGTTCCCCGGACGGGAGACCCGCACTTGGTCCCACTGCATCCCCGCTGGCGCAGACCCCCTTGCAGCCCTCCCTCCACCTCACCTCGGCGCGGCCGCCGGGCTCAAAGTCGAACCTGGACACCCGCCCCCGGCGGCCCGCGGACTCAGCGGAAAGTTGGGTTAAACTTCCTGAGATCCGTATGCCGGCCCTCGNAGGCCGCGGCCGTGGGCGGACAGCTGGGTTCCCCATCCCCCCGCGGGCGGCGTTCGTGGGCCACACGGAACTGGGTCGGGGTGTCGATCTGCTGGAGGGTAGGAAGGCCCTGCGGCGGGATCTGGACAGGCTGGAACGATGGGCCGAGACCCAACAGGATGAGGTTCAACAAGGCCAAATTCCAGGTCCCGCACCTGGGTCACAGCCACCCCATGCAGCGCTACAGGCTGGGGGCAGAGTGGCTCCAAAGCTGCCCGGCAGAACACAACCTGGGCCTGCTGGTCGGTAGCGGCTGTACAGGAGCCAGCAGGCCGTGTCCCAGGCGGCCAAGGAGGCCAATGGCATCCTGGCCTGTGTCAGCAACAGCGCGGCCAGCAGGACCAGGGCAGTGAGTTCGGCACTAGTGAGGCCCCGGGTAATGTGTCCAGTTCTGGGCTCACTTAATTCAGGGACACAGAGGTGCTGGAGCGGGTCCAGAGAAGACAACAGAGCTGGTGATGGCTCTGGAGCACAAGTCCTACAAGGAGCAGTTGAGTGAACTGGGGTTATTTAGCCTGAAGAGGAGGAGGCTCAGGGGAGACCTTATCTCGCTCCCTTTGACTGCCTGAAAGGAGCGTGGAGCCAGGTGGGGATCAGCCTCTTCTCCCCGGTAAATAGTGACAGCATGAGAAGACATAGTCTGAAGCTGGGAGGTTTAAGTTGGACAGTAGGAAGAATTTCTTCACATAAAGGATAATTAGACATTGGAACAGACTGCCCAGGGAGGATGGACTCACCATCCCTGGAGGTGTTTAAGAAAGACTGGATGGTCTAATTGATATGAGGCTGTTCAGACATAGGTTGGGTTTGATGATTGCTGAGGTCTTTTCCAACCTAATTGATTCTGCATTTCTGTGTGGGACCACTCTGCCCCTGGCCCACCAGACCACAGCCAGCCCCACCATCTGTTTCCAACTCCCAGCCTTGCAGTTTTTGTAAACTTCACTGCTGCTGTGGTTTGATGCCTCTCAATGCCTTTCCCATGGCATGGCAGCTTTGAGGGGGTTGCACTCGAGGCAGCGCCAGGGCAGGTCAAGAGCTGCAGGCCAGCCAGGCCCCCACAGCCTGAGGCAGCTCTTGCCATCATCCAGGGCAGAGCATCGCACTGAGCACTTGGCTTTTCACACGGCATCGAGCACCTAGGTTTTTGCAGAATCGGAGCCTCCGGAATGTGATCTGTTATCCTGTGCTCTGCGGAGGCTTCACGCCGACTTCACTACTTGCCAACAGCCAAGGGAGGAGCCGTCCCTGAGCATGCCGCGGTACAACAGTGCTTGCTGTAGCTCCTGAGGCCGGGGTTGCTCTGCAGAGGCTTTCTGCAGGACGGTCGACACCAGAGGGAGCTCAAAGCGAGCTTTTAGCGGCTGCTCCCAGGGCTGCTGGGGCTTGGCAGGGCGAGATGAGGTAACTGATGGCAGGAGCCTTCACGGATGCTCCTTGCCCAAGGGAAGTAAAATCCTTAAGGTGAATGTTGAGAATAGGGAACATTTCTGAGCACTAGACTAAAGAGAAAGTTTTCCCTTCAAATATGCATATCTATAAATAAATAAATATCTAGTACAGACAGTGGTAGCAAGTAACAGAAATACAGAGTCACAGAATATCTGGAGTTGGAAGGATCCACAAGGATCATCGAAGTCTAACTCCTGTCCCACTCCTGAGACTTCAAGAATACTGAGAGTATTGTCCAAACATTTCTTGAACTCTGTCGGCCTTGGTGCTGTGACCACTTCACTGGGGAGCCTGTTCCAGTGCCCAGCCACCCTCTGGGTGAAGAACCATTTTCCAGTATCCAACCTAAACCTTCTCAGACACCTTCAGATCATTCCCTCAGATCCTGTCACTGGGCATCACAGAGAAGAGATCAGTTCCTGCCTCTCACTTCCCCTCATGAGGAACCTGTAGACAGCATTGTGGTCTCCTCTCAGTCTTCTCTGAGCTGCAGACCAAGTGACCTCAGGCATTCCTCATAGCTTCCCCTCAAGGACCTTCACCATCTTCGCTGCCCTCCTTTGGACAATCTCTAATAGCTTGATGACTTGTTTATATTGTGGCACCCAAGACTGCCCCCAGCCCTCGAGGTGAGGCTGCCCCAGCTCAGAGCAGAGCAGGACAATCCCCTCCCTTTCCCAGCTGGAGATGCTGTGCCTGATGCCCCCAGGACAGGGTTGTCCCTCCTGGCTGCCAGGGCACTGCTGATCCATGTTCAACTGGCCATCAACCAGGACCCATCCCACAACTCTGACAACTTGTCTTTGCTAAACTTCATGGGGTTGGTGCAAAGTTTGTTTGGTATATTCAGATAATTATGTATTTGAGAAGCAGCTAAACAAGGATGGAAACTAAGCCTAATGGTGAGAAGAAACATTCAGTGAATTTTTTCTTAGTCATAAAAAAAAAAATTACATGTGCAGTGTACAGAAAGAAAACAAAGGGAACTTGTAATTGAGAGAACAAAGAGCATTTAGTTAGAAAGAAAAGACTATTCAGTCAAGGCAGGAAAGATGTAACAAAGTTTTTAAAATGTAACAAGTAGCAGATGCACAGTAGCTTGTAGAAAGAACTATTATATAAGCATTTATCTTTGAGAGAAAAGTCGGATGTTGCTGTTAGGGAATTGATGACGAATATTATTGGTTAGCAAGCTTATTAACAATTATACTATTGACTATCCAGGCTCATGCTATTCTAACCTGATGGTGAAAATATTATAAGAGCTATGTACATTTTTAATAGATGTCTCTGGTCATACCACAACTGGGGACTGTGTTTCTTTCATGCACTTGCAGTGCGGGTTATTCAGAACAGGCTTGGTCCGGTGGAGCAGGTGGGGATCCTGTAAATTACTCTCAGTAGGAATTTACACCTGTGGAGCACCTTCACAGCAGGGGATGGGGGAAGGCCCACATCAGAGAAGAGTGTAGAAATACAAAAGTCCAGTTTCCTCTGCCCTGGGCTCTGGAAGCACCAAGGTGTGAAGGCATTGAAGTGGACTTCTCACAGAACAACCCGTAAAAACCAGCCAAAGGAGGGGCTGGAGGTGGGAGACTTCCAGTTTGGCACCCAGGCTGAATGCCAGAGCCAGCCAGCTAAAGGTTGCAGTGCACTTTAAAAGGAAGAACAGCTCTTCCCAGTTTTCATCAAATAGACAGATGCTGCACTGCCAGTGATACTGCTTGTTGCTGGCTGCTTCTTTCAGTGTTGCTCATCTTACAGCACTGGTGATGCTGTAGAATATTTGCCAGCTCTCACGCATCATCATGAGTTTCCTGATGCTTGATCTATTTTCTTAAGACCCTAACTTTTGGACTTAGATGACTAAAATAAAAACACCACCTTTTTTGCTAATAAAATTAAATTTCTAGCTCCAGCTGGTAGAGAAAAGCCTAGGAACAAGATCCAAGGTTCATAAAGCCAAAAGTAAAAAGGAAGCATTAAAAGTGTTGTTTTTTAAATTCAAGACTTGTAAATACTTTTCATTATATTTTGCTGGTTAAGTCATGATACTGATGTTTAATAACCCTTCAGAATCTAGTTCTGATCCTCTGGCAATTTTTCATCAGTGTAAAATAGCTGAATTGTCAAAAAAATGCAAAAAAGATTGAAATATTCTGTAAATAATCCAGTTACATACTGGCTAAAGAGCAGGATTAAGTATGCATTTCTCAGAGGGGTGATGACATACTTTGCATTCCAAAAATAACAGGGAGGGTGGTAAACAGAATCTCTTAACTTGACAGATTTTAAAATTGGTAGGTATTGCTCTTCTATATCTGATTCTTTTAAGACAGAGAGGAAAAATAATTACATTTTTATTAAGTCTTGAGATAGCAGAAATATGAACATAAATTGGTAAAAAATGAATTCTCTGTCAATATTAAAACCAGGTAGATCAGATGACCTGATGGTGATAGTTTGTCAGCTTGGCTCTGCTCCCTGAGAAATGAGAGCAGATTAGACAGAGGGTTTTGACTAACAGAATATTAAAGAAGCTTAATAGTAGAAGCAATAATAATAATATTAAAAATAATTGTAAATCAACATGTGACTAGGGAAAATAATTGTGTCACACGTATTTCTAAAACAAGATTGCAAGTTTTACTGCTAAAATAAAACTATTTTATTGCTTCTGTAAGCAACTGACTAACTAGAAAATAAATTTGATTTTAAAAGTTCAATCAATCCGGTTCACATTGATGTAAGCACAGCACACTAGTCTTAAAGTAACTAAAAGAGAAGCCATCCTTAAGCAATTCTTTTCCTGAGAGATTCTGCAGGGATTGGGTGTTGTCTTACACTGTTTAATGTTGTGTTGTTTTGTTTGGCCTGGATAAAACCTGAGTGATGAAGTTTGCAGCTGACATGGAGGTTGTAACCCTGGTTGGATGGAGTAAGAATCACTGCCTGGCACTGCACAAATTGTAGCTTACATTCACTGTCAATCTCAGAACAAAAGACCTCAGGATGATGTTTTTCAGCCCTTGGTAGCTGAGGGACCATGCAACATCTGTTAAAAACATTCTAGGTCTACTTACAGTCCCTCTAACTCGCAGCAAGGCACCTGCCACCTGCATGGCCTGTGTGTGCACACACTGAAAGGCTGGCAGGCATTTCTGGACTAGCTCCTCAGGTGCTGTGGTTCACAGTCAACCTGACTGCACCCAGTAACACCATGCAGGTCAGACTTGGAGCATCAGTAGCTGCTGAAGTCAGGTAACACTGAAAACCCTGAAGCATCAGCAGGGATTAGCCAGTGACAGATGGTTGTGGCATGTAGCTCTGTGACAAAAGGAGTAAGATCCAAGATCCTTGGATCCACAAACAGGAGAGATTTTGGGTTGGAAATATTGCCTGAGCTCTTTACATGGCTGTTAATGTGAGTGACTTAATCACGGTCAGAAAGGCTGGATCTGAAAAAAGGTCGAGGTGCCCCAGAAGGGGTGTAAGCAGACTTACACCATCAACATTTAGATCTAGGAAGGTATTTGTTCAGCAATTGCCAAACCTTTGAGGCAATTAGATTGATTTGGCACCTCTCTGTTGAGCTGCAGAGATCCCTCCAGAACCTGCAGTTCTGCTCCTGTCCTGACCATATATCTCTGCTTCTTGTCCCTGCCTAGAGCAGATCAGGCTCCCAAACCTAGGCAGAGTATTGCAGTTCCTGCAGCCCCCTCAACATGCCCAGTGAGACCACCTCCACCACACCCTGTCATACACCACCCACAGCTCTTCTCACCTCTGTGTACTTGTTCTACATTAAACTGCCCTGAATGAAATCTCTCCAGGAGCAGAACTTGTTCCTACCCTTCCTCTCCATGCCAGCCAAGCGCCCTACTCACGAGTGGGATGTGCTTGTGCCATGTTCCTCAGCCCTGCCTAGGAAAAGCTCCAAGCAGCCCTTTGCTCCATGACCCTGCTGGGTTTCCTGCACACATACCTGCAGCTGAAACAGATAATGGAGGTTTGGATTCCCAGCCAGGAGCAAGCACACAGCTTCTGTGTTTGGGCCTAGCCTTTAGCAAGGAAAAAGGCATTTGGGAGCAGAGGGCTTTTCCCCTCCTCAGAGTAAGGCATCATGAGATTAAAAGGCTGCAGGATGAGACTTGGAAGATTTAGATTCAGGGGGAAAAAATAACAATGCGAGTAATCAAAAAGTGGAAGGACATGCTAAGGTTTGTGGCTGGTTCTTCTGCACTAAATATTTTACAGCAAAATGTCTTTTTCTCAAAGGGATGTTCCAGATCAAATGAGAGTGAATTAGGTCAGGGAAGTTCTCTGACCTGAGGTAGGTAGAAGATCATGCAGTTCACATACTACCTCTGGTCTTGTGACTAATTCCCTTTGGTACAGCTTTTCCTGACACGGGATTGCTGGGACCTGTGCTTGCCCTCAGGAACTCACAAACTAATTACATTTGTTGTGTCAACCCATTAGATACTCATAGGCTGCATGTAGACTCATTAGTTAAACTGAATTATGTATTTGTTCTTTGAACATTATCAAAATATTCAGATCTAGCATGTCTTGTGGGCTGCCACCATTGCTGCTTCTTTGTACTTGGCTCTCTGTGGTTTCTCCTTGCTTACCAACCACAGACTTTCCGTGCGCAAGTGCTGGTTTCAGTTATTTCCTAGGTTGAAACTATGGTGGCTGATGTCATCCTGGTCTTTTAAATTTATCTTACTTTTGATGAAACCCTTTAGTGTTAGATTTGAAAACAACCAATAATCATTTCAGATCTCATCTATTAACTTTGCTTTAAAAAACCTGGCAGCTCAGATTCCTACAGAAGAGGTATACTA
The DNA here is from genome assembly GCA_013398075.1 of Notiomystis cincta. Lineage (NCBI taxonomy): Eukaryota > Metazoa > Chordata > Aves > Passeriformes > Notiomystidae > Notiomystis > Notiomystis cincta. The sequence continues at coordinate 24,250 of VZRX01020734.1, forward strand.
GCTCAGGCATCAAGGGCCTGCAGGTCCCTGGTAGGTACCTCCACACCTCCAGTGCCTGCAAAGAAGCCTGGTCCACAGTCTCTCCCAGTGAGCAGTGTGTTCGTGGAAGGTGGGATGTGATAGGAAACTATAAAAATAATGCAAATGCATAGAGCACCTGGATTCACTGCAAATAATCTGTTTGGCTTTGAGCTGAGTCCAGACTACCCTGTATTTTTCTAGAGCACAGGCAGGCAGTCAGACTTGCTGTGAAATCCTCAGGTCTCTCTACCTCCTTTGGAGCCTGAAGCAGTCTGTCTCATTTCTTGCCATTCCCCTTTAAGAACAATCAACCAGAAACTGGTCTTGGAAGAGTTTTGAGATGCCACTACTCTCTTCCAGCTGCAGTGATGTTCCTTTTGGCTCTGAGGGTGTTAATATCCATCAGGTGTCATCTTCCTGTTTTCATCCCAAACCATTTTTTCCCCATGACTGTAGGAATATTAGAGCTATCCCAGAGCCTTGCTCTTCAGTCACATTTATCCACCAGTTTGCATGTGCTAACTGTGCATTTAATGTGTGAATAATAGTTTTTGGGACTACTATTCAGCACCTACATACTTTTACTGGAAGGAAGGTGGAGAACAGCAGGGTAAGAAGGTTTATAATTAATGTGACTGTTATTTTTTGCTGACAAGATCACTAAGTATCTTAAGAGAATGGAATCTGATTTCCTTCCAAATAACTAAACAAGAATTTGCACTCCAGAATATTTGTGAAGCATATGTATTCCAGGAAAAAAAAAACACAACAGCATTTATTGTCACATTGCCTATGGATTTCAACATCTGTGAGGAAACATTGGTGATCACATAGTGTCCACATTCTTTGTGATGACTTGATTATTTTAGCTCTGAGCCAGTGGAGCAGTACATGAAGACACTCTCCTGCTAGATCCACCTCACGGGAACTCAACAACACAGCAATCCCTCTCTTGTGCTTCAGATATTCCTAAAGCTTCCTCTAGTCTGGGGAAATAAGTTAATCATGAAACAGGTATGCAAGAACCATGTTCCAGCTGAGGGGGATTTTCACATGCAGACATTGCTGAGGCAAACATTGGTGGAGTCCTAGAGGCAGCGTGAGAGCGCTCCAGATGTCTTGGCTCTGAGAGACATTTTGGCAGCCACTGAATGAGGCTTGGAGATTGAATCCTGTTCCTGCAAAGCTGCAGTCACAAAGCACACATGTGAGTTTCACTGGCACTGCAGTTTCACTCTTCCCTTCTGCCCTGGGACCAGCAGAACTTCATGCTATGAGGCTTGATGCTCCCTAATGATATGGCCCTGCAGACAGCTGCAGGCACTGACTGTGCTACCCACACCAGGACTCCAACACTGCCACCACAGCCTCGGTCCCGCTGCTGCGACCAGGAGATGCTCACAGGCCAGTGAGATTTTTTGCCATCTAGACAAGAGCATAAATTGTTGCACAATGTCTTGAACCCTGTCTGGATGGGTCCAGCTGAGAAAGGGTTGCTGCTGCCGGTGAAAGTCCCGGGGGGATGATGTGCAGCCTCCCTGTGCTCCAGTGCATGGTGCCTGGGCACCCTGCTGCCAGCTGCAGCTCCTGGCCAAAGGGGCAGAAGGAAGGGCCTAGTACCCACTAGGGAGAAGAGAAAACATTTCACTCAATTTTGTAGCTGTCAAAACCAGCCTAAAACTGGGGCTAGAAAACAAGTGAGAAGAAAAGCACTGCTTACATAATCCTTTGGCAGTGAAATGAGTCAGGGTTCTTGCGGGAGAAGAGGAATGCGGTTTTGAAGAAATAAACAGCATTGCTGTAGTTGGTAGTAGCTGGATAGTCCTGCTTTCCTGAAGAGTAGCACAGACATTTACCATGGGTTTATGTGCCTTGTCTTTTGTGCCCATGGTCTCTCCTCTGAACAAGGCTCTGTAAAATGGAACATTCCTGTTGTTTTCTTTAAAATAATCTGTAATTCCTGGGCTATAATGCAAAGGGAGGCACCCATCTGTTTGGTTTTGTGGTTTTTTTCTCTTTTCCACAAATGTCCTTGTTTGTGTTAACTAGCAAATCTAATCATCCCGCTCACAGGAGAGTTACACAACCCTCCTAAGATTTCAGTCTAACAGCAAATCTTGCTTAATACCCCTGCGTTCGCTTCTTGCTTCAGATTTGCAGCTTCTTTGGCATTACAGCTGTGCTCTTAGAAAACAGATTAAACAGCAAAAGGAATGCTGAATGGAAAAGCTGTGTTATTTTCACCTTGCAGGACTTACTGAAATGAGCCTGGCTGTGTTAAAACATGAGCCAAAACTCCCACAGGGAGCATTACTCTGAGTGATTCACATAAACACTCAAAGAAGTCGGACTTGGTTGAGCTTCCTAGTTAAGGTAAGTAATAGTACATAAGGAGCAGAGCCCCTCTCCCCTCTCCTTTAGAGAGCACTGTTGATAGAAACCTGTTGTTTATTCTCACTGGGAGCAGCAAGATGGGTACTGAGTAACAACAGAAAACTTGAGGTTTGGTTAACTCTTTCACACAAGGAATTGCGGGTTCCTTTTCTGTGAAACTGCCTAGTGCTGTGAAACATTCTTCCTCTGAAGATGTGGCCCTTGATGTGGGTCATCTGGAGAGGAAAATCTCATCAACCTCTTGAAATGCAGCCAGGTTTATGATCCCTTTCTTTTGTAGCTGACTTTTAAGGGAGACAATCTTTCCAAGAGGAGGTCTGAAGAAAGGCAAGTTACAGGTATGTGCATTTCATGTGTCTTGGTAAAGATGTAGACAGAGTTGCTTTCTTTCCCTCTGCTCTGCACTGTCTGGCTTCCAGGAGCTGTGACTCGTCCCACCTTCCTCTTAGCTTTTTGCTATCACCCATGGACTCTACTTGGGGGTCTGACTCTGACCTCAGCACTGGTGCTGCAGCCACGGGCATGACTGTGAGGTGATATGAACAGCACCAGTGGTCCTGGGCTCGCAGGGTTCCCCTGCTTCAACATGTTTCTTTTCTCTATGAGCTGAAAAATTGCCACAGATTGGGGCACCTACCTGCACATCATCTTTTATGGGCAACTTCCATGGAGATCATCTTCCTTTGGCTTGCTTTGGGCCCTGCCTGCCCATCTTGGCAGAGGACTTCTCTGTTGCAGTGGCTTTGGTGGTTTGGAAGCAGCTCTAGCATCAGCTGCTGCAGGGATGCTGTTAGACCCATAGCTGAAACAATGCACATCACTCAGAGCACAGAGCTGGGGAGCCAAGTTTCTGCAGCACTTCCAGATGTGAAGCGGGGGAGTTGAGTTTAGCCTATTTTCGGATTTTTTTCTTTCTGACTTTTTTTTTTAAAGCAGCATGCAAACACACTGTGAACAATTTGTACTGTTCACTCACGTTCAGCTGCATGTTCCCAGTGGCAGTGACTTAGCATATTGTCTAGCTATGACTCTCCAATCAAAGCCACATCTGTGTGTTGGGGCAGACTGGCAGTAGACAGCTTCTCCACTGAAATCCAAGGGAAAACTATCCCATGTCCACTCAGTCACACGTGTGACTTGGCCTCCAAGCTCATACCATCCTCACAGACCATTCCAAGGACTGAGGAGGGGCAATGTCTACAGTCACTTAGCCAGGAGGCAAATTCCTCTTAATTCCACTTTGGGAAGTTTGAACCAAATAACACTGTGGGATTTTGATGAAAAGTCTTCAAGGAGACATGATTGCTGAGCAACTTCCTATGTGAGTGGATATTTGGGAGGAGATACAGAGGCTGCTGAAAAGTCCCACAGTATTTATTTCTGCAGGGAGTCAGGAGCAGATCTGAGCCTTTATCCCTGTCAGCATACTGCACTGGTGAAAATCTTTCCCTGATTTTGTCCTGCCTCTAGTTTCAAGCAACCTCCTTAACAAATCATGCAACATTTCCTGGGGAATTAAACATAACTGTGAGGTGGGATTAAGTTGTGAGAGGAACTAAAAAAGCCTCTATTACAGCCTGTCAATGCCTCTTTTCAGGTGATAAGAAAAGAGTGTGATGATGCACTGGTTGCTGCTGCTCCTTCTCCTGGTCAGCTTTGGCTCACCTGCACCCAGGTTTTCAGTGCGTATCTTTTAGCTGTGTCTGTACAACCTCACAATGGTTCAGCATTCCCAGTCATGCAGAGATGGATACTCCCTCACAAGAGGGATGGAGACCTGCAAGAGCAGAGCAAAAAGGCATCTGCTTTGCAGCTAAAGGATTGTTGTCCTGATAATACAGGATTTTCATAGCATTAAAGGCTGTGCAGCTGTCCTGGGGGCTGAACTGACATTACCAAGAATTCAAAACAACAACAAAAATTTCTTTTAAAAAAATGTGGGTTTATAGCCAAAATATCAGCTCTTTTTCAGTTTTACAAAAAGATAACTCTGGAACCTTGCTGGTTTGGCCTGTCTGCAGTGCAACAGCCAAGTTTTCCCTCTTATCAATCTGAGCATTTTCATAGTTTGCAAACTTTCCCCTTGAGCTCATCAAGTGGGGGTCAAGACAAATTATTTTTGTCCAAAGTAAATTTTTGTGCATCTGATCATGTTCCAACATGCTCTGATCAATGCCAAGGTCATTGCAGAAACACCTTTTTCACTGGATTCAACTCAACATCTCATGCAGTGCAAGATTTGTGTGTCTTATGAAGAGATGACCATGAAATCATGCTGATCCACATAGGCAGTGTGACATGCTAGGGTCAAGAGGAGACAGATACTCCTCTCTTCTGTGTCTCTCCTTACCACTGACTGAAGCGTGGGGATTTTGTTTTATTTTCTCCACAGGACAAAGATATCTGCCTCCTTGACAACAATAAATTAAGACAAAGGTTTAAACACCTTCAAGACTTGCTTTACTTATATGAACTGCAGCTGAAGGACATCCTGGAGAACAATTACCACAGAACAAAAAGTGGACTGTTCTCAGGCAACAGGAGCGTGCAGCATGACATTCTTTTACCCACAACCAGTGGAAATTTGATAGTGTATGACCAAGGTACAGTCTGCAGTAGTGTGCCACAATGTTTATTTCTCCCTGTTATTTTAGAAATATTGTTCCCTGAAATTGTCAGAAGTACAGGTGAGGTTACCTTACCTTCCACATGGAAATTAGCTTCCTTGCAAATGATTTTGCTGACAGAGATAGTTTCAGTCCCAGGCTTTCATGATATAGTCCCAGGCTTTCATGATATAGCCCCAGGCTAAGCTGCAGCTGTCCTGCATCTCACCAAGGATTTTGGCATTATTCCCTCAGAGGGCATGGCTGTAAAGGTACTGAAGCCTTAAAGCTCTTTGTCGGGCCAGCAGTTTGCAAACCAGTGTAGCTACTACCTTGCTGCACCATTTCCTTTGACTTTACAGGGCTTGCAGAGCTATGCAGAGGCTGGCCAAGTGTCCTTGTCCCACACAGCCTCCCAGTGACACCTTCTCTGGGTGGCACATGGGCCTTGGCTTTGCCTCCACGCCGTTTAACAGGGTGATACCGTTCTGCCCAGACTGCTCTGCAGTGTATGACAGGAAGAGCACCACGAGTGGCTACTACCGGATCAGGCCCAGAGCAGACCGGGAGCCTTTCCTGGCCTTCTGTGACATGGCTGATGGCGGGGGCTGGACGGTCATCCAGAGGCGGAGTGACGGCAAGGAGAATTTCAACAGGTGCGTGCACTGTGGTTGCACCAACAGGGCTTGTAGTCAGGCCACCTGCTCCCACCCCTGTCCTGCTGCCAGGAAAAACCCACCCTTGAGAAGCAGGGTATGCAAGGCTATATATTAGTGATGATAATTTAGGAGTGGGACAATCTGGCGGTACCTATTGGCAGCAGGAGACCATTTTCAAAATGGATCTATAACTTCTTTTCCATGGGTTGTCTGTATTTGAATGCAGATTTTATCACTACTGAAGACTGTCAAAGGCTCCAAATTGGCAGGTATCTGCTACCAGTGCACAGACTGAGACCTGTTGAACAGATCTGTTCTCATATCAGGAATTATGTTCAGCATGTTGTAACATTTATTATCATATTCAGATAATTCAGAAAGATGCCAAACCAGATTGTCCTTTCCCTATGCAAAATCCCAGAGAGGTAACTTTCACACTGAAATTTACAGGAGGAGAGATGCTCTGGTAGCACATTTAAGAAATGTCCCCATGAAGGTTAATTCACTATCACAGCACACACAGTTTCAGGGCAAATCTAATGCCTCTTAAAGTCTATGCAGTGCATTGCAAAGCTACCTCAACTGGCTCTAAGCCAGCTTGCCCAGAGAGTGGTAGCTATCTAGCCATGGTAGTTCAGGTGAAAGAAAAACATCCTGAAGAGGAGCATTGATCAGTATGCAGGTCAGGCAGCATGAATATCCATAATAAAGACATGAGAGAGGGAATAAACACAGGGTTACTAAAACTGGAACTGATGACACACAGGAAATATAAGTGAATATCAAAGGTAATTACATAGATCACGTGAATTATGACTTGCTGAAGAACAATATCAGGTGTTTTGCTGAGACCAATGTGACAGCTGCTGCTTTCCCTTTCCATTTAACTGTCAACCTCCATCTGGGAGCGCTGCATCTGGCATTTGAAGGTTTGATCCCAATATATGTGTGTGCACAGGTTTAGCACAGGGGGAAAAGCAAGCTGTGAGTTGTATTTACTTCTAGGAGAGAGTGACAAATCTCAGCTCAGCTTGTGATGAGTTGGATACTTTTAGAAAACAGTATCTACAGATTCAAGGTGGAGTTTAACTTGTTACCATACTCAAGTGTCACAAACTGTCTCATCCCCTCTCATGACGAAATTGATATTTATATCTCTCTGCAGGAAATGGGATGATTACAAACTGGGATTTGGGAAATTCCAGGGCAAGAATGATGAATACTGGCTGGGCAATGACCACATCTATGATCTGCTCGCTAGAGGTCCAAGTATTTTTTCTCCATAGACTTCTTTCTAATTTGCATTAGGAAGTTCATCTAACATGACACAACTTTATGTTTAGGAGAGAACTCATTAAAGATTGACCTGATGGACTGGCATGGGGAAAGACGCTATGCAATCTATGAAAATTTCCAGCTCACAAATGAGCAGGTAAGATGGAGAGAGCAGTGATTTTCTTGCTTTGGTCTGTGAGGGTGGGGCAGCTGCATACTCAGCATCAGACCTGTATCAGGATTTTGTATCTACAGCTCTGCAAAATTTACCTGCTTTGGTTCCTTGGGCTTCCTAGTTTGTCTGACTGACAAACAGCCCTGGGAGCTGGGACATAAACCTGGGACTTTTCCTTACAGCTGAGTGCCCGTGTCAGTGGGTGACAGGACTGTGTGTGCCCTCTTGCTAACTCTGCTGCTCAACAGAGGGCAGTTCTTGGCACAGGGTACAGGGATTCCCACTCGTATTTGCCTCTGCCCTCATGATTAAAAGAATGATTCTGTGAGTGAGATGACCCTGAGGGTTTGAACCTCTGCAACTAAATGTAACCCTGTTCTCCTGCTTCCTAAGAAGTGTTTCAGACTGTCACATAAAAGGCAAGTGCCAGAACAAATCCTCTTGACTTTGTTTTAAAATAAAGGGAACTCTAATCAAAGCTTTGAAAGAGCAGTTCCAAGTTCCTCTCTTGAAGAGAGCTACCTATAGCACTACACCTACTGCTACAGACACAGAAAGCCCAGAGAACAGACACACCCTGTATTTTCATGTGCTTTCTAGCTGTAGACAGTGTCCAGCTCCACACAGGCCCTGTTCTTTGCAGACTTGCCTTCCTGAACACCACATGTAAGTAGCCCAAATAACCAAAGGTACCACATGAACCAGTCCTAGTTCCAACTCCATCACTGCTCCAGAAGTGTGCACATTACGCTCAGTTTGCCATTAGAGGTTTCTTATGAAAAGTTTGAACAGCTTTATTTGAATACCTTACTGCCATTTTTCATAAAGAAAGGAGGGCAATGATGAAGGAGAAAACCCACAACACAAAAGTGACCATCCACTTAATATCAAATATCTCTTAGACTTGTTAGCTATGCACAATGGGACTACTATTCTAAGTATTCCTATAGGACCAGACCATAGATATCAGATGGCTTCTAGTCCTTGGAAGAGTAAAATGCCTAAGCATTTATTGTAGCTGAACAACTGGTCTGTTTGTGGAGGCAACGACTTGGCAGTTTTCTGCTAAGTTGTTCTCAATCAGCTAGAAAGAGCTTTCCATCTTGCTGTGAAGTGTATTAAATGGTTGTTGAATGACAATAAACCTGAAGCCGTTTGTAATAGAAGCAGTAATTACCAATCTCTTCTGGAAGTTTAAATCCTGCACTGATCTACACTAGGACCATTAAGGCATGGAGACAAAAGTCACCCTTGACTTCAACAGTCATGCCTTTGACAGTGGATAAAAGGTGCAGAGCTATTTTGACCTCAAAAATGTGAGGAAAGACAGAAAGAATGGGTGTCAAAGAAATATTTCACATATTCTTACAGGACAATTACAGGTTATGGTTTGGCACCTATTCTGGTAATGCTGGCGACGCTCTGTCTGGTGGGAGCAATTTTGAAGATCAGTGGTCAGCCTCTCACAGAGGGATGCAGTTCACCACATCTGATAAGGATCACGATCGATTCCTGGCAGGCAACTGTGCATCAGAGAACAAGGGTGGCTGGTGGTTTAACAGGTATGGAAACCAGCTGATTCCTCTTGCATGTGTAGGGTGTGGGTGGCTGTACAGCTGAGAGGACTTGCCTGCCTTACAGCAGCTGGAGGTTGCTGTGTGCATTTGCCACCTCGCACAGCCAAACCTAAGATGTTCACACCTACAGATCCTCAAAAGAAAGCAATTTACTTCTTTTACTATAGCAAAGCAGGTAAGTTGAATTCATTAAAAAAAATGGGTCAGAACAAATGCATAGGGCACAATGACCTGGAAGGAAAAGAGCCCTGAAAAATTAATTAATTAAAATTTCTGAACGTGCTTTGTGTTATACTCCAGGGAAGAAAACAACTGTAGCCATGGTAGGGTGAAGTGTGTACAAAGGACATTTCCCTAGAGTAGAGCATGTCTAAGGGCAGAGCTACCTTGCTACCCTGTTATATAGTTATGATGGTACATTTGCTGTTTGGGCATATGCCACACATCAATGGATAGGGACTCATGTTTAACAGCTCCAGAAACAGGGATATACCACTCTCAGATTTTCTCTGCTTTAGTGCAGGATGAACCTCTTAGACCAGATTCTCATCACATACCAATTGAAATCAGTGGAGCTACAAAAATGTACATCAGTAGTAGGGTTGACCTCGATGAAAAGATATCTGCAATTTTAGGTGTCAGCATGGAGCTGCCTACACTTGAGCTAGAGCGTACCAGATGGCACTACACCCCTTTGTTCAGGCCATGCAGTTATGATGTCTGTAGTTAATATACCTGAAGGAGTCAACAGGCTGAATTATCTGACCACTGTAGGTGTCTGCTTTGGGATGACCCACATATTCCTCTGTGTTCCACTAAGTGCATTAACCATTTAGTCCATCCTGCCCTGGTATTTCTGTGTTGTATGAGAACAGTACTCCACTGCAATGATGCAGTCTCTTCCCAGGCTAAACATAATTCCCCTTTTCTCTTTCCTGCATTGTTCCAAGGTGCCATGCTGTAAACCTCAATGGGCGGTACTACAAAAGAGGGAGGTACAATGGAGCCCATGATGATGGCTTGGTTTGGTCCACATGGCACGGGATGTGGTACTCACTGAAATATTCGGCCATGAAAATCAGGGCTCCGTTCTTTGTTGACAGCGAGAGTGGAGATGGTGAGAACAGGAGTCAGGGCAGCTGAAATGTGCTGCTTTGGGAAGAGAAAAAGCACAGGCTGAAAAGAATGGTGTTCACTGATAGCCAGTGCTCTGCTGCTGCCAATCGCCAAACCTGCACTTGATAGCTGGAGTTGCACCTGCTTCTGCTGCCTGAAGCTAACAGCACGAGTTGTTTGAGCACAGCCAGACAACAACTTAATAAAAATGTATGGATCTCAGCCACAGGGTAACCAGAGATTTCTTTTTCAGCAGTTCTCAAGACTTTGTTGGAGAATGTTTATTGAAAGTTCCCTGGACTTTGAAGGATCAAGCATGTCCTTTAATCAATCTATACTTTTCAAGGTCTAAACTTTTCTCATCTTGATTTTAACCATCAGCCTTTCAGTTACAAGAACATCAGGATAGAAAGAACAAGGGGATGGGGAATTGGACTTCATCTGTTGTGCCTTTGTTAGTGCTTTGCTCTGCATCAGGAGAATGTTTTCAAGCAACTTTCCCTATGGTTCCAGTTGCCACACTTCAGTTGCAGAGTGCTCCTGGAGTGTGTGAAACCAAACCTGTGGATGGACACGCTCCAACTGCTAATGTGCATCCAGACTAAGGCTGCTTCAAAGTAAACACCCACAATATGGACAATGTGGGTTCCATGCAACAGCTTCCTGCTGCAGATCCACTGCGAGTACAGCACAAGACATTAAAGCAGACAAAGATAATCCTGCCAACCAGATTTAAGACCCAGATTAAAATTAGGCAGATTTTACTAAGATTAGGGTAAGCACAGATATTCTTAGGAATTCCTAAAATGCAGTCACAATTCATTTGTACATTCTCCTGTAATTTACTCGGTGAAGGGTAATTTACTTTCTGTTAGTGAAGGGGAATCAGAAGGTGGTTGAACCACAAGGCACATAGCTTTCATTGTCCCACTGGGGTGAAATGAAAGAACAACACAAATGAATGAAAGAAATGGAATACTGAAAATTTATTTTCCAAAACTGTTAATAACAACAGTTAAAAATGAACAGCAGTATCATCTTAATGCAAATCATTTAACTACCATGCTGTGGAATAAACCTGTTTCCTTTTTTCTGATTTATAATAATTTTTTTAACTGGTATTTCTTTTCCGTTTACTTGCTTTTATGTTCATATATATTGTAATTTCTATACATATAGATAAAGAGTGAAATAAAACCATCTGCATAGGACTTAATACTTTTTATCTGGTTTTCAACAATAGGAATGTGAACAGAAATCTGGATCAAAATCTTGGAAAGCTCATATTATGAGAAATGTATTCTTTCAGTGTTGGCTCTGGTGCTTTTTTCACCTGTTTTCCTGGGTTGTTGAGAGGGTCTGTGAGGTAAGTTTAATTTTCATGGCTCAAGCTGTCCTGGAGACAATGCAGAGGCATGAGGTGAAGGTTCAGTGTAAAACTTGGTTTGTTTCCTCTGCTTCCTAGACATCCCACTGACTGCAAACATGAACATCCCAGTGTAATGGGCAGCACTCCAGGGAGCTGTGCTCCTAAACCTGTGCCCTTGGCCAGACTGCCCCTCTGCCTTCTTCCCAAGCGTATCCATGTGGGATGAAATTTGCCTCTACATGTCTGAAATGAGATTGCTCTGCTGAAGAAAGGGCTGCAAACAAGCAGCACTTCCTATTTCCCTTCTGATCACTACCTCTGTATTTTAACATGGTAAAATCTTAGTGCAAAATTAGAACTGCATATTGGGACATTCTAACTGTGTGGCCACTGCTGCAGCACTGAGGGCAGAAAGGATGATTTTTGTCTAGCTGGAAGACACAGAGAAATGTGAGTGAAGTAAGTTTATGCCTTCTGGCAGGTGGTGCTCGGTCCCATTCTTCAGTAGAGAGCTAAGGAAGTAGGGTAAAGACTGTGGAAACTACAGCACTTAGGGGACAGCATTTGTGGTCTGGCAGTTCATTAAGCAGCTGGTAACCCATCTGATAATGAAGTATCAAGCCAGAGATGAAGTCAGGAGGGCTGAACACACAGTCCAGTTCCCCGGTGAGTGAGCAATGATTGATGTGAAGTCCAGACTGTGGAGTCTGCTTCTCTACATGCCAGTATGGAGGGACAGGCGTAGCTGGACTGCCTTCAGCCACCACCAATGTTACAGTGCTTTTTCCTGTCTCGGAGAGAGAAAGGGGGGCCAAGGTGTGACAAGCCAGGAGGGAAGGGGTCTGCCTGCTGTCTTTGCTGTAAAATGTACCTAAGTACATCTAATGCACAAGACAGCTCAACACTGGGACAGCTCTGCAGGAAGCAGCGTCTGATTTAGAGCAATGTTCCCTCTTCTCTGCCCTCCTGTGGCAAAGGAAACCCCCTCTGAGATGCAAGGGTCACAGGGCTTTGTGCAGGAATCTGCAACCCCCAGAGCAAACCCCAGGAAGCATTTCAGAACCACCTTTATCTCAAAAAACAGAGTAGAATGCCACTGGCTGAGTACTTACTGGATCTGAGGGCTATGGCCAAGCTCAAATCACGCCCGCTGAAGGTTAGAGGAGTGCCTGCTGAATGTTGCTGCACTGCACATTTGATCTCCTGTTTCTCCAATGTCTCCCATGCTGAGAGGCTCAACAAAGGTTAAACAGATACTGTATCTCTGCAGCTCCAATGATGATGGACCAGGGCGCTTCAGGGCGAAAGTACTTCACACCACAGACCTTACCTTGGTACGGGCAGGGTAAGTAACCTGAGCAGCAATTGCTTCAGAGGTCTGATTTCCAGCTCATTTAAGTCAATTTAAAGACTCATTACATTTGATTGCCTTTGGATAACTCTTCAAGCGTGAACATGTTCTTAAGTGCTTTAAACGTCTTTTCAAGCTGACAGTTTATGGGAACGCATGGCTGGTACCAGCACCACGCTGGGCCAAGGGCTGAACATCGGCATCTTGGCGCAGCTCCCGGCAAAGAGGGAGTCACATCACCCTTGAGTCAGATCCTTTGCTCCAGCAGCAGCTGCAAAACATTAGCCATCCAAAAGGCCATCTGAACAGCCAGACTTGACTCTGGTGGCCAAGTGCCGAGGCTTGCTCCTCCTGTGCTGTCACAGCAGTAACACCGTGTGCCTGTCAAGCTACCTGGGCAAGCTCTGCACACTGCAGTGGGGAGCCAGCAGAATCTGGCAGCTAACACACACTGATGCTGCCCTTCCTTTAAAATTGCTGCTGGTTTGTAGGGGTGGGGGCAAGAAGTGTGGGATTGGGAAATCTCTCTCTGCTCAGAAAGCCAGTTTTGAGTAAAATAGCAGCCTACTTCCTGGGAACAGAGCACATGCTAATTCTGCCTTCACACCCACAAGGCAGGTTAAAGGGCATGTAGAGTTGGGATCCTTATGGGAGAGTTGATTTAAGACTAACAGTGCACTGCCTAAACTTTTCTTCTCTCACACCAACCTCCATGGGCAGCATCTCCCCTTTTCTTAGTTTTGCCCACTGGCATTCCCCTGGTCTCTGCAAAGTCTCCAGTGAGACAGTTATCCTAACAAATGGCAAGTCTTAGTGGTTCACAAAGTGCTGAGCTCTGCTTCTGCTGTTAATTGGGGCTCCAACCCAACTCTGAATATTTACAGCAGAATCTAATGGCAAATTTGTGACACAACACAACAAAAAACCCATCATGGCTTTTGTAGTTCACTGTTACTGCTCTCCAAAACCCCCTGGAAGGAGGTTGTAGCAATGTGGGGGTCAGTTGACCCCTTCTCCCAGGTAACAAGTGATAGGACCAGAGGAAATGGCCTCAAGTTGTGCCAGGGGAGATTTAGATTGGATATGAGGGAAAATTTCCTTGCTGAAAGAGTGGTCAGGCATTGGAACAGGCATCCCAGGGAAGTGGTGGAATCACTGTCCCTGGAAGTGTTCAAAAGGTGTGTGGATGTGGCAGTTAAGGGATATGGTTTAGTGGAGAAAATAGTGGTGTTATATTAATGGTTAGACTTCATGATTTTAGAGGTCTTTCCCAACACAAATGATTCTATAAGATTCTCTGTGAATCACCAGATGTTGTCAAGTCATTTTAATTTTTGTTCCCAGAACAGGTATTAATCAAATAACCTTGTTGTTTGCTGGTTTTGTTCATAATTTATTTTGAGCTTGCTGTAGTAGTATTGTTGTCAATATATTTACATTTAAAAATTTTAATAAAGGAAAGGATGACTACGGAAAGGATACATAATGCAACAGTTCTCTCACTGCTTTTTACAGGTAACATGCTGCAGTAACATTTCTGTGAGGACTAAAGTCTGATAATCTGTTTTCTATGCCCTCCCTGTAGCATGCCTTTTGTACTAATTTTCTGCAAATATTTGTACATAGTTTTCTTGATATAAATATTGACAGTAAGAAAAAGCAAAGTCCTGAATGAAAATGCCTCCTCAATTTTAAATTCACCCAAGTATTCAGCACCACTTGTTTGCACTTCCATGCAACCAGCTAAAAAACCCCTACCATATGAGTTATTTGAGCAACAACAACAAATCAATGCAGTTCACTGATGACTATCAGAAAAATGACGAAAACTTCCCACAGCTTGAGCTCTGTGCTTTCTAGGTGGGAAATGATTCACTAATCAGGGCAGATGGTTTAGGGTGCTGGACAGTGGGTGCTTCAGTATCTCAGAGTCTACCAGAGCACAAGTCCACAAGGTGGGAAATGTCAGTGGCACTCATCATGTATGATGCACAAAACATGACTGCTTTACACAACAGAATCTATTGGCTACTCCTGCGCCACACCTTAACTAACACGTGCTTTCCCAGGGTACTCTGTGTGCCTTGTACACACATACAAAAAATAATTACATGAAAGCACTTTCCAGTAATTAGGAAGGAATATGTTCCCACAAGCCAGACCTGGGGCATTATTCCCTCCTGCTGTGTGTGGAGGTAACATGATTCCTGCTCCTGCTTCCAGCAGAAGCCAACCAATCCTGCAGATCGTCTCCCACGCAGGCCACTCCTGCAGGGCCACAGTGACTCACTCAGATCACCAGCTTCTCAATGCTCAGGGTACTTGTTTCATCTTCTTCATTTGAGCCAAAATACCCAGGCAGGTCGATCATCTGCTGCTCTGCCTCTGTTAGGCCAAAAGTAGAATTGTCATAAAAGGCAAACTCAGGGTCCAAGGGGAAGCTCTGGCACTTGTCCCTTCGATACTGGGCAGGGCTGACACTTGGGCCTCTCTGGGAATTATCTTTGCCATTTGTGGCCGTTTCTTTCCTCCACACACCTTTGGGGTTAGGTGAAGGGCCCCTCTTACTCCGGCTGGGCTCAGGCTTCACAGCTGCCTTCTCCTGACCCGCAGGCTGGCGGTCCGTGATCAGGTCCAGCTTCCTCACCGGGGGACCTGCCCTGTGGTGGGGCTTTGTGCCATGGCCCTGTGGTTCACACCCCTGCACAGTGCTGTGGGGCTGATCCAGCTTTTCACAAGTGGGATTAGCGTTTCTTGATTTTGGCCGTGTCCTGTCCTCCAGACCCTGGTCCCACGTCCTGGTCCTGGAGTTGTAGAGAGGAGTCTGTCGGGGTGTGAGAGTGGACATGCTTCTCTCTCTGAAAGGCCTGGCCTTTTTAGTTTCATGGAAACTGGCTGTTCTTCGGAACTGCGAGTTTCTGTGGCAGCTCCTCTCAGGCAAGTCCACTCTGTTATCCTGGTGCTTGAAATGACCTCTTCTTACCAAGGTTTGGGTAGGGCTCATTGCAGGATGGGCCTGTGAGAATGGAAAATCCAGCCTAGGGTGAGAGCCTTCCCCCAGGAACTTGGGCTGACTGGCTGGCTGGTCCAAAAACGGAGATTTGATCCGAAATTTGTTTGCTGCTGCCTCCTCTTGGTTTTCCCCGCTCAGGGGAAGCATCGTGGTGGCACCAAGAACCGTGTCTGTGAGGGGATTCTGAGAGACATGGTACACCTTGGTGGTCTCCGTCAGGCCTTTCTTCTTCATCTCTTTCAGCTGCTGCTGCGCCAGGCGGTAGCTGAAAATTGGAGGGATTATTTTTTGGGCGTTTGGCTGAAAGTTTTCACTTCCAGAGGCATCATCTTCTTGGGCAAACTGGAGGCTTCGCCTGTAGGTTAAGGGAATGTTAACAGGGGCATCCCCTCCTTCAGCAAAGCTGTCCCGCTGCTTGTTGCCTTGGCAAATGTTCTCCTCGTCGGAGTTTTTCCGGAAGCCGGGAGAATGGACGGAGTTTCGTCGGACGGCGGTGCTGCATTTCTGAGCTCTGCAGAGCTTCCTCCAGAGGGTGATAAGAACAGTGGCAAAGATGATGAACAAACATAAGGAGATACCTGTGATGGTAACTATATTATTTGCTTTCTGGTCCTCTCCTGGCTGGACAGAAGGTGGGGTGGGCGGCTGGACAGCTGTAAGAAAGAGCACACACATCTGTCAGAGTTGCACTGGCAGCAGCATTTTGGTGTTTGAGGATGGATACTTTACTATCAAGGAAAAGAAGCCATTAATACATTAGAGGAAGTTGTCTGCCATTAAAATTTGCCCATTACTACTTGATGACTTCAAACTGGCACAAATATCTACTTACTTTAAACCAAGGCTCCCACAGACCTTTCTAAATGTAATCATTATTTTTTCCTGCTCTGCCATTTCCATAAGGTGTTCCTAAATACCTGTAAAATGGGGAAACTCTGTTTGCCTTTTTTTTTATGAAGGGCATTTAGATTCCCTGTTGAAAAGTGACATAAAGGGAGTAAAAATAATTCAACCCTGTCTAGTACTTCAGGTATCACTTTAAAACTATTTTTAGGAGAGCTTAAGTGGGTGTGAGAATTGAAATGAGTTTGAAGAGAGGCAGCATCAGGAGAGGCAATGTAACTTTTCTAAGCAGTCCTCTGAGGATGCTTCTACCACTGCCTGGTGCCACGGATCCAGAGGACAAAAATCTTCCCATGCCACAGCAAGCTTTCAACTGAAAGTGCCATTGCTCTTCTCCCAGCATTCTACTCTTGACACTCTTCTGTTGTGGACTGGAGATGGGACTTCAAACAGGGAAGAATACCCTGCAAGCCCTTCTTCACTGAGAGGATAATCAGCCACTGGGACAGGTGCCCCAGGGAAATCATCATGGCCAGAATTCACAGACTGTCTGGATGATGCTTTCCATCATATGGTTTAACTTTAGTAGTCCTGGGGGAGCAGGGAGTTGGACTCAGTGATCCTTACGGGCCACTTCCAATTTGAGATACTCTATGATTCTAACCTGTGATGTGACAATTTCAGAGCTGTCTACAGCCCTGTTTAAACCTCTCATTTGCCCATTCCACCACATTACAGATGGCTGAGCATTTTTTTTAATGAGGTCTCAAGCATTCCAGGGGTAATCTTGAGCAGAATACAGCATGGTTCAAAGTGGATTCATTGGTCCAGTAGCTAATTTTAATATCTGTTAGCACTGCCCAATTTCTTCTGGTCAGAAAACAGCTCCATAAACCCATGAGCTGGCCATGAAGTTGTGAGCCCAAATGAAACCATGGAACAACCCTGCCCTAGTCTCTAGTTTTATCCAGAACCCAAAGCCTTCCATCAGACTGACAGACAGTCAGCTGTAAGACTTGGCAGGTGCTCCTGCCTGCACCACAGTGACTGTCCAGGAATAGGAAATGTAACTGCAGAACAAGAACTGGACACCATGTACTTCCCATAATTCAGAAGAACACACTCTCCACAGCAAGCTGGTAGTGCAGCTGTTAGGTGGGCAGGATGCACAAATGCACTGATGAGCACAGGCCAGAAGGTCTCGGGCTGCTACAAAACAGACATGCAGGGTGCTGGGTTGGGCAGGAGTTCGAGATTCACTTCCCTGATTCAGGGCTACCTAACAACCCCAGGACCTCTAAAAGTCCTGCCAGTGGATTAACTTTGATCTTTGTGTCACTGTAAGCTTGACACCAGCTTAAGGAACAACACCACTGCCTGCTGAATCTTATAGGAGGATCTCTGAAACTTGCATTCAGTCTAATGCCCCTGTTCTTGATGCCTGAGCATCAAGCTGACCTTAGGGAAGAAGGCAGGACCAGCATTTGCTCTGCACCACTGCAGCAGAGTTATTAATTAATTTCTTATCCTACTCTCAGTCATGTTTCCTTATGGATATTTTCCAAATACTCCATTCTCTACTTGTAATGGACACTGTGCTGCATTGTTTGGGGTACACAGCTAACAGCAAGGAACCTGTGAGCTTCCAAAGGGGGCTGGGTCCCTACGGTTCGTTTCTCCCTGCACCTCACTGGCCCCTGCACTGCGTGCTGGCCTTGCTCATTCAGCCATTTGCTCCATCTGCTGGACTAATGACTGCAGAGTTACGCTGGAAACAAAACCTGTCTGTTTCCGAAAGCTGCAGACAGCAGGAGCGGGAAGGGTGAGGGCGACAGTCTCAGCTTGAGATCAGGCAGTGGATGAACACTGTAAAGTCAGTGTCAAATCACTTATTGAGCAAGCTGAGATTCAGTGGGATGAATCATGTACGTGTTCCTGTAAAGGAAGCTGCCCCATGTGGGAACAGGAGGATTAGAAACCATGTGCAAGACAGAAGCGAGGTATTTCCTCCAGATGATCCCACAGAAATGGGTGCAGATGCCTCCTATGCATCTGTGCTCTCTATGTATTAACCCTCATTAACCCACAGACCTCACTGGAATCTGGGGATTGTCCAGACCTGCTGAGTCCAACCAGACTGCCACAGGTGTGTGCACAGTGTATGCATAGGATGGTTGGAAACCATCAGACACCTTTTACAGCTGCACTCCTGCACGGAAGGAGTGACTCCTCTGAGAGGCAACAGAGTTCTGTCACCTCCATGCATGCACAGCAAGGTCCACACACAAATCACGTGTCCAGCACATGCTCTGCACACAGGAACCCTGCTCCAGGTAGCTCCCTGCGCCAGGACTGCTCTGGGAGCTCCAGAGGTGGGGAGTGAAACTGGCTGGCAAGGAACCAAACCAAATGATACACTTACAGACATACTCCAGCAGATAAACAGGAGGCATGGGATACACAGCTCAACAGTGGCTTTGGAAAAACACTAACAACCCCACTGCGTTTTGGTGGTGGCATTACTGCCCACAGCAGCCTCAGAGAGTTTAGCACAGAGAAGATAACTAGAGCAGGACTGTTTTAAGCTGGGGGCCAAAGCATGTGAGTTGTTCCTCTCTGCTTTCTGCTTTACTAAATAAGCAAACACACATGGGCAGCATTTTCAAGTTGTTAAAAACATTAGACCTGTTAAAACATTCCCAGTGCTTCATGAGCACTGACAACATGCAGTATCTGGCTTGATGGACTGTATTTTCCCCTCACCCAAACTTTTGTCAAGTACAACCCATTTCCTGGGTGTGTGTTCCACAACACACTTCAGTCCTGTCTGTGTACTTCTGAGGCCTTCATCCTTCAAATGCCCAGAGGCTCCTGCCCTCCTCCATCAAGCACAGGAACGTGACAGCCCCCCAGACCAGTCTGACTGAAGGAGAGATGGGATGTTTCCGTGTCACACTTTGCCAGGGTGGTCACATGGCCAGGGGAAGAGGACAGCAGAGCTACATACACACACACTCCTCCAGCGAGCACAGGGAAGTCTCCCTCGGCGATCCAGCGCAGCCTGCTTTTGCCGGCGAGGAGCTGAGGCACTCTCGGAAGCGCTCCCGGATGCCGTCCCCGCAGGTGACACTGCACGGGCTCCAGGGCTGCCACCGGCTCCACGTTTCTGCAAAGACACAAGCTCACAGCAATGAGGAATGTGCCTGCCTCCTCACCTTTAAAGACACAGCAATTTGTCTTCTGTTTAAGAAAGCCAGCGATAAATAACCAAACGGTGCAAACAGCAAGACCAAAAGAGCAAGCGGGATGAGCCAAAGCTTCCACTTGTTGTTTTCCCTTTTTTCACCCCAGTGTCAGCCTGCAACACAGTGGTCAGTCAACTGGCAGGCAGGTTCTGCCTGGAACAACAGCCAAAGGAAATGAATTCACAGATCTTTGAAGTGGGCTGGTAATTTATATATTAATCCAATTCCTGCCTAACAAACAGTGCATTTGTGGCAGGATAACTTGATTGACTTAAGTACAGTTACTGCTGATTTATATGAGTGTGACAGGATGATAAGCCTACAAGGCCTACTGAAACAGCAACATTGGTTTACTCTTTATTTTCTTCTCAGCACATTAGCATGTTATTGAATCATTCATCTGACAGTTTACAGATCTCTATTGTTTTATTGCTTATGGTTAGGAAATTAACTCAAGATGAAATTTTGCATGTTCATTTATTCATTTTAAGTGGAGGCAGAGCCAGATTCTAACATTGAATCATTACATTAATTATAACATTATAATCATTATAAACATTACATTATAATTTTTTAATGCGTAATAAAATCCCTCTTTTTCTTAGGCAACATCCTTATCCAGTGACCTCCACATTCAAGCTTTATGGCAGTGAGAACCCAGAGAAAGAAAGATGGGACCATTCCTGCCCATATCTGACAGCTGTGGCACTGAAGCAGGGCCACAACTTTAACTTCCAAACTAAAGCATGAGTTCAGGTGCAATCTTATGGTTAAAACCCCAGGGGATGCTCCTATGGGTTAGTTGACTTTGAGAGAAGGAAGAACAATAGACTACATAATTCCATTTCACTGCTCACAGATAAAGTAGAAAGACAGCTAAATAATTTTTTTTAAAAAGTAGATCAGGTTAAACTTTGCTCTTTTAAATAATTTATGGTGTTGCTATTGCCAACACAAGCCATGATTTTTAATTTTATTACTGCTGCTAGCATGCCCCAAGCCCTTAACCAAGTTACGATGTTAAAGGACTAGACAGCATTGCATGACTGAAAACGGCTTTATGATTCATGTTTTATTGGTTGCTGTATTGTTCCTAGTGTGTTAGTATTTTTAAATGTCTCTAACAGGAATAAATACAGCGGTGTTTCAATAAACATGAAACTGTAACTGCTCTGGGCCCTGTTCTACACGGCTTTGTGAACATGTCAGCGTTAGTGTGAGCATCTTAATAAGCCCAGTGGGGCTGCCCTCCTGGTGCAGGTGCGCAGCTGCAGTGCAGGATGGGGCCCCAGAGCCTGAGCTCACCCTGCCAGCCACAGCTGCAGCGCGTGTGTGGGCACACACCCACACGTGTGTGCGCCTGCACGGCCCCGGAGCTCTGCCTGGCCCAGCGCGGAGCAGAGACGGGCACGGCAAGGGGCCCTGCTGCTGCTGCTGCTGCGGTTCTGAGCCCACAGCACACCAGTGACCGCCCTGCCTGCTTGGCACTGACCCCTCCACCACACTGCAACGCCCAGGATCCCAGGCTGTGTCACCCTGGGCTCTTCGTGCACCTCTCCGCTTTCACCCCTCTGTCTCTGGAGCTGGCGAGGAGCCCAAGGCAGGCTGAGCCTTCACACTCCCCTTCAGTTTGCAGCCGTGTCAGTTCCCAGTGAAGTGCAAAGTGGAGCAAGTGTATGGTGTCAGGAGGAAAGAGAATCAGAGGATGCCAAGAGGCAGGTAACTGAGGAAGTTTGTTGGGATAAGGAGTCCAAGGAAGTTTGTTGGGATAAGGAGTCCCACAAAGGCAGAGACCATGGACAGTTTGCAAAATCACATCAGTTAGCGAGCAAAGCTGTTACTGAGGGCAGGAAGAAGAAATGTTCATAATCCATAGTCAGTCAAGGGCTCATTGATGCTGCCACAAAAAGACTTCATGGTATCATAGTATCATATCTATCATAGGATCTCTCAACAGTTTTCTTCACCTCAGAATCATGAAGGACCCCAGCTATGTCCCTCACCATTGGCAGAGGGGCTAGTTGAAGGACCTACCTCCTTGTAGACCTAGAGACTCTGTGTGAGCAGCTTGATGAGCTCCTGTCATAATTTCCAGTGCGTGAGCTAACTTGTTTCCCTCTCTCCACATTTCCTGCTCATTTAAACTTCTGCTAATTAAAGTCAGATGCAGAGCCAGACTCAGAAAGGTTCTGGTTGCCTCCAGTGCTAACAGTGGTGATAGTGGAGGGTGCTCAACAGTCTCCACATTGATGCCTGTGGGTTTCAACATACAAGAACATTTAGGACGAGTAATTTTCTAACACTGACGTCAAACCTAAGATGTGCCCATTGCTCCAGGACACTTTTCACTGACTTGGACTTTGGCTAAAGGCATAGAGTTCCTCAGCAAAAACACTTGGCATCCATAGCTTTGGGGCTAAGAAATGTGCCTCAAACAGCAGGAGAGCAAGAAATGTTCCAACTCCCACGAAAGATGGGAGATTTAAACTCCTGCAACTTGCTCTGCAATCCCCAGCAATTACCAGAATGTAAAAGAAAATGAAGCACAGTTCATTCTCCCCCAAGGAAATGAAATGATTAACCTCCATTTAAGACAAACAGATTGCAAGTGCCAGGGGAAAAACCAGAAGGTATGCACTGCAAACTAGCTCTAATAAGCGTGAGGTTTTTTCACACACAATTGAGGAATCAATTATCAACGTGAAGACATCTAACTGATGAGTTAGTTTGAAATAGCTGACAGTTGGCAGATCTACCAACATGAAAGATAAATGCAATTAACTGCGTTAATTATTGCTCTGCATAAATTTCTCCCCTCAGATTTCTGTGTTCACAAGATTTTGTGCATTCAGTGCTGTCCATCAGCAGAGTCAGCAAGGGACACTCAGCATCGTCCTTCCAGCCTGACACACGAGACAGTCCTTAGCACTTCAACTAGGCCAGTGGTGTGGGACAAAATCACTAATTACTGATAGTTTCATATAAATATCTATGCTAGCCTAGGGGATTGCAGGATATTTTTGGAAGTCAAGATCAGTTTTATGTCCTGAGAATGTATTTACACACATTCTATTCGGGTTTAGACAAGACTTTGGAAAACAACCTCTCACCCTTCCATGGAAATGAAGCCTGGGTGCACTGAAATGGTGGCATGTTCCAACAGGTTACTAATTCGGACAATGAAAGGACAAGGATCCTTTTAAAGAAAGAATTGCTAGACTCAGCCTGGGAAAATTAGAGTCTTTTTCCCACAAACAGGCATTGTTAAGAAATGGAGAGGCACAGCCTAAAAATAATTTCTTCCGGAAGCTAAGAGTCTGTAAGACCAGATTTATTCCTAAGGTGTAGAAATGTAGCTGACATTTGCTGACACAGGAAAAGTAGATGGGGTACAAACCAGCCCTGGCATACCCAGGCATATGCCTGTTTCTAAAGAAACACCCAGCCCAGGTACAGATTCAGGCAACAGAGCTAATTGGTTCCCAGATTTTCCTACCAACAAGTAGATCTGATTCACACAGTCTTATTCAGGAAGCAAAAATCTGACAGAAATTGTACATCCCTTCCTGACCTCTAGATGCTCCATTTACTCCTCTCCTCCCTCACTGATCACTTTTCAGAAGGTCCTCCCATACCTTCCTCTTCCCCTTTTCAGGCAACAGCTGCATTTCTTGTGCCCTGCCAACATCCCAACAGCTTTTTGACAGTTAGCGAAAGTCAGATGAACAAAATTCATTTGTGCTGTAGGCAAGTGCAAAAGACTTCAGTGCAAGTCACACCAAAGCTGAAATTGGTCTCCAGAGTGAAACTAAAAGCTGGAAAAGAAAGTTAATTAACACCAGAAATATGAAAGAAAAAAAAAAAAAAGCCTTTTCCTATGCTTTAGCATTACTGATTCATATTATCAGTCTTGTCCTGAATGTTTCAAGCAGAATACAGGCTAGGACATGGGACAACCTTCTAAGAAGAGCAGAAGTCTCACTGCTGGGG
Organism: Notiomystis cincta; assembly: GCA_013398075.1. Classification (NCBI taxonomy): domain Eukaryota; kingdom Metazoa; phylum Chordata; class Aves; order Passeriformes; family Notiomystidae; genus Notiomystis; species Notiomystis cincta. The sequence goes on from VZRX01020734.1 coordinate 47,884, forward strand.
CCACTTAAATCCTAGATGAGCAAAGCACAGGATAAAGCATGGAAAAGAATGAGCCTGCAATGCATCTGTTGCTGGATAAGATGATCTAACAGAGTTTCCTACCTCAGACACCCCAGTAATCCAGTCAAACACGGAGGAAAAAAATGTGTTGCATGTTCCTGTGTGAAACAGTGAAGAGCCCACCAAGTGACTCACATCTCACTGTTCATTTTTTCACAGGTTCTTTAGTTAGGGTCTACAGAAAACTGTACAAGTGCTGTCTCAATTAATGGATGTAGTCCCCACCTTTAACAGATGTATTCACAGTCTTGGATAGCACAAGATTTTTGTGACACTTGTTCTGAAGTTGATGGCCTGGGCTGGAAGAGCTGCTGCCCTGGCCCACTCAGGGCCACTGGGAGCTTTCTCCTTCCTACTCCAAGCACAAGTCAGATTCCTGTTCCAAAAGGCTGTACTAAACTTGGCCAGGATGAGGAGTAAAGAGGAGGATTAACAAAGCATCAGGAATATAACTCACGTCTGATATATGGAAAATAGATGTGGCAAAATCATCTTTAATCTCATCATCTGTGGTTTGGATGAAGATAATTTTAATGATTTAGGAACTTTGATCTTCTACAAAACAATACCTCTGCTTCATAACAATAGAGCAAATGCTAAATGAAGTAAGAACTGGCTAAGTGACAGATTGAATATGCAACTGTCAACAGAAAACCATCACTGAGTGAGAATGCATTTGGAGTGATTCCAAAGGGATTAGTATAAGGCCCAGTGCTTCCCTAGTTGACATTAAAATAAATATAAAACCATTACTGAGAAAATATGTCACTCCTGTAATGACATAAGTAGATAGTGCAGTTTTATGGAGCAACATAGGGTACTTGCTAAGTTAGGATAATTCAAGCAAAATAGATCCTAAACCAGCAAAGTGAAAAATGTAGGAAGAAGGAATGAAAATTGCACCTGCAGGGTGGTAGACTCCATACTGGAACAGCTCAAGAGGGGTTTACAGGGCAAAAGTTACGGAAAACTGCATAATGCAATCAGTGGAACAAAAGCAGAGGTATGGGTAAGGGAAGAGCTACTGCTCAAGCAGCATCAGTGAGAGGATTGTCTGAACACTGCACACAAAGCTGGCACCCTGGTTGTCAAATAAAAAGGAGTGTTTAAAATAACAGAGAGGGAGTCAAACGGAATCAATAAATTAATCAGAAGAAAATGCCTTCCAACTAAAGACTCAATCTTTTCAGTTTATTAAAAAGAACACTGAGAAAATCTGTAGAAGTGAGATGACCTGGATGTGCAAATGCCTTTGTGAGGCAAAGACAGTGGATAGGAAATAGCTATCAGAAAGCTGCAGAGTAAAATCCAGTCACCAGAGGATGAAGCTAGATTAACTTCAGTTATGAAACACACAAACTTTCCCTCTTCAAAAGAATAAAGAAATCAGAGCATAGTATTGAGAGAAATTACCAGGAAAGTCTGTTTTGTGGTGTCTCCAGCAAAAGACTGGATAACTGTCTGGAAGGTAAGTGGCAGTCAGATGCAAAGACTAGGTGTGGGGCCCAACATCAGGATAACTGAATGAAACATGATGGCCCATGCTGCACAGGAGCATGAAGGAGGACTAGAGGATTTATCAACTCTCCTTGCCTTATACTTCAGGAAGTCCAAGGCAGAAACTGGGAGACTTGAGGAGAGAAGCCTGTTGTGCAGCAGTGGCATGTGTTACACAAACAGCTATCAGGGCTCTGGGTGTAAGCAGGGTGAGGGGAGCTCCTTCCAAAGGAGCCAGGGGCTGATGGCCATCACAGGCAGGGCAGGCTCGCTCTGTCTGTCGTGGCTTCAGGCTGATGTGTCCCTCCCAGCACACCCTGCTCCTTTCAAACGCTGCCTGCAGGCTTTGAAGTCTCACGGATGCAGGCACGAAGTCAGATGTGCTGCAGTCTAATTAATTTCAGGTTGACATTTTATTTACGACTACATGGCGTGGTTTCGCTTTCATCGGCTTTGTAGATGCGATATTCCTGACTTGGCAGCTACTGACTTAACTCTGCCCTTCAAGAGGCATAGCCTGATTCCTTCGAATGTGGTTATAAGGATGGTGCTACTGAGGAACCAAGAGGGAAACAGAGCAGATTGCAGGGAACCATTGCTTAACGCAGATCTCATCAATTAAAACAGTTAAATATTGGGCACAGAATCATAACTGTATCTTATGCTGGTTATTTATCTGTCAGGGTAGTTATCTAGGTCATATCAGTGTAATACACCACCCAGGTAGAGATGAAAAACTAGAATTCTCTCTTCCTTTTTCCTTGGGAATTATCTCCATTAAGAAAATAATATGCTTTCATTTTTAGATAGACTTTCTCATGCCAAAGAAGAAGAGGGAGTGCCAACAGAGAATGCAGATGGGAAGTTAAGATGAAGAGAACTGCGCACTGGGTTTAGCATTTGTTGAAAACAGAGGTCATTTCTAGTACAGAGAGTTAATTAAATAGCTAACAATTTTAGAATTTGTGAAATAGCACGAAGTAAGACCACATGATGCTAGGAACCTCATTAAGGTAGTCTGTGCCTGGGACTGTGTGCTCTGGAGCATGTCCTACACTCCTGGTCTCCTCATGACCCCTCTCAGATATCTGCCCATGAAGCATAATGGCCATTTTTTGACTAGAGTTCCTACACTTTCTTTTCAGGGGGACCAGAGTGGGGAGGTGAGAGAAATGATGCACATCTTAAACCTTTCAATCCAAACTCTTTGAAGTGTGCAGTTGGAAAAGACTAATTCATTACCTCTAGACACAAGCCTGCTTCAAATGAGAACATTTATTCTTCAGGGTGTAGGCAACACAACCCAACCCAACCCAATTCCCTCGTGCACATAGGACCCATCCCTCTCTGTAGCTGCCTTCCACAAAGGAGGGATGAGAAGGGTATTTGGCTCATCTGCTTCCTCTGCCATGCATCTGTGCTTTGTAGACTGTCAAACCATGGGACTGCCACATCTAAAACTACAGCTGCATAATATACACATGGATTTTGGCTTCTGCCAACCAGCACTCTCTGGGACCATGCCTGATCATGGTCCAAAGGATTATATGGACCACAGACTGCTCCCAGTTGGCAGATTGTACTATTTTAATCTTTCCTATAAGGAAAGGTTTGGCTATATGAATATGACCCATGATCTGCCGGACGGCCTCATGGGTCAGAAAATGCACCCTGGTCTGTTCTAAGCAACAGAAACATCTCTTGAAAGGCTGCTTAAAAAACCTGCCACCTGTCCAAGTGACACAGCTGTGCCTTTCACTGTAGCCAAATCCTGACTCATCTCACTGAAGTTTGTGCATCTAACAGGTAGGGCTCTCAATTTCTACAGCAAAGGGTAGAGAAAAAGACACAGGGGTGAGAATTCAGCCCCTGTATGTTCAACACCCATGAATCACCTGTGCAAGATGCCCCTCAACTGAAAAGCTACACAACTTAATGGTGGGCCCCTGGTTTTTAGACACTGAGATGTAGGTTAAGACTAATCCTACCTTTAGAGTCTCCAGTGGGCCAGATCTACTGCAGTAGCTTCTTACCCCTCTGAGAGGGACAAGCTTCATTTTCAGCCAGACTGGATAGGTACATCATTCAGAATGCCCTAGGTGCTTTTTGTTGGTACCTAGCATTAACTTAGTGCAGCCTTAAGCTACCACAGTGGCATTTGTTATCAAATGTCCTTGTGTGTTCTTCTACATAACAGTCTATCTTGTTCCCACCTGCACATGGCATTACAACTATTTTTTCTGGTGTAGGAGAACCAAAATTATCACCCATGTTGGCTGGGAAGAGTGCTGATTTTGGCTAAAAAGAGGAAAAACATCAGTACAAACCCATATTCCTTTGGATCATCATACACTCCTTAACTCGTGCTGGAAAATAGCTTCGGTTTGAGAAATTGAGGAGGTCAAAGCAGTATTTGTTCTTCCCCACATCAAACAAAGTGCAGTTAAATTCTGTCCTGTTGTCTCCTGGGTGAAGGGTGTTTTCATACAGCCAAGTTGTTCTTTGATTCGGATGCTTGAGAGCCTCTTTATAAACAACAATTTTTCCACTGATAGAAGTGCATGGTGGAGAGATCACGAAGACCTGAACCAAAGTTTTGCATGTGGCTTCTGCTGCCACAACCAGTCTGTATCCAAACTTGTGGAGGAGATCTACAGGTCCTATGGAGGCAATGATGGAATGTGTTTCTAACGATTTCAGTAGCACAGTGATGTACATTTCTTGACCAACAGGTGGGCAGTCAAACTCTATCCACTGGGATGTAGACAGGGGGATTTCTTTTCTAGTTCTAATGCCCAGAGTCTCATCAGAGCTTACTCTTCTGAATTCATAGAGGGTGCTGGTGAATATCACATCCAGTGAAATCACAGTCTCGTTCATGGCACATAACTGCTCATTTGTAAAAAGCCCAACCTGAAGGGAGCTCCCAAACACCTCTGAACTCCTGTTCAAATCAATGTGAAATACAGGCCATTCCACGTGGAGGGTGGACATGCTGCTTCTGCTCCACTGGGCAGCACTGCTGTTGTCACTGGGAGAGACCATTCTGAACAAGAAGTCACCAGCACTCTTGAAATGGAAACACTCAAACACCACCATCCCCTGGGACTGATTTGCTGGAAGCTGTTTCCTTGCAATTATCTCATTGGTGCTGGCATCCAGTAAAAGGAGGGACACATGCTCTGCTGTCACATTACCACCACTGAAGTACTGATATTCCACAGACACTGTGTCATTGCTGAAGGCTACATGATCCGGGTGCTCCAACAGGAGATACTCCACTTCGCCAAGAACTGAAAGGAAAAGTTTCACAACAGCATTAAGGAAACAGATAAGTGATTGCTCCTATGGGAGAAAACAAGTATTTTAAAAATGGATATTAGAAGTGGTTCTCAATCTTCCTCAAGTGAATCAGCTCACAAAAAGAGAAAAGGCCCTAGCAATAGCAGTTAGAGCTCAACAGCTCTGCTCTGTGCAGGGATGTGATCCAGAGCAGGTCAAAGTCTGCTGCAGTTAAATGCTCAGGAAAGTAAAAATCAGTATGTTAAAGCAAACCACAAACACCCAAAAGATTAAGAGAAAACTTAATTTTTCACAATAGATTCTCAAACAACTTCTTTCACTTGCAGATTTTTAAACTCCACTTTGCAGAGGCCAGCTGGTTTTCAGCTTCAGCCGTAATTTACCAAAAAAAGGACAGTGGTTTCTTATACAGACAGATGAAAAATGTCCCCCAAGTTAAATAGAATAGAAAGTCTGCATGATGCTTTTTGAAGCCTCCTCTCTTGCTCTGTCTTATGAATCTTTCATTTTGCTCATTTGCATCGCAGACACTTGAGTGAAAGAGCTGAAAATAACAGTGATGGTGACTGCAGCACTTTTCTTGTCTCAGATGTGGTGCAACATGTCTAAATGACATCATTTCATTATAAATGGCGCAGTCTTTTCAAATTCACTTCTTGCATGACCATGTTGGTGCAAGTTGCCAAACTATCCTAAGACATGCTGCAACTAGCAATGATAGCTAAAGCAATAAATTGGGAAGGGCACATTTCCGTTCTTAGCTCGGCTACCTTCTCTGTGCTGCTTGAACCTTAAGAATTTCAGACATAGAAAGGTTATCTGAAAAATGGGAACTGCATACATCTATTCCAGATACAGAATGTGCTGTGAGACATCTTTGTTTAATTAATTGTCTGGGGAAAGGCTTCTGAGTCTTGGATGGAAGGTGCCACGGAAGTGTAAAACTTCAGTTAAAGCAATCCTTTCATAAGTAGTATCAACTAACAATACTTTGACTTGTTAAATCTGTTACACATGTCTTAAGATTACCTCAAAGAAAGCTTTGCTGGAAAAACACTGCAACTGCCAAGGCAAGCACTCAGCAGTCAGGAGTAGCAGGACTCATCTCACATAATATTAGACGCCTACTACTCTAAGCTTCAATTTGAGTTAGTCACCTTGGATTCACTTTCTTCTCAGCAGGGAAAATTTTCAGGAAGAAATTCATCTGACTGGCTATAGACATTTACATCTTGGTGGGGTGCAGTTTGCACTAGAGAAAAAAAAGAGCCTATTGCTTGCCACCAGCTATAACATGTCCTTAAAATAACCAGCTCCAACCAACCACATACATAAAGTCCGAATAAAGGTGGCACGCACAGACTTACACACATAAATCATGCATATACTCTTACATGTATGTACTATAACTCAAGTCTTTCATTTGCATTTCCACAAGACACTGCTTCATTTGGCAGATGGACCAGTGCTCATTACCAGAGGGTTCTTTTGTTCTCATTCTTCTATGGGTGGTCCTATGTATTATTGACTGCACACCGTCCAAAATCCATCCTGATAACACAGAATTATTCATTTCCCCCATGGACTCTTCTATTGTGCTCTTATTGTAGTGTATTAGTGCATTAAAAATATTAATGACTTCATCCTTCTAAAATCCCTGAAAAATGAGAGGAGGTCACTATTCTTGTTTAGTGTGTTAGGAGCCAAGGCACGAAGGTAAAAACTGTCAAGTATCAACTAATTGTGGTGCCCTGTGAAAGCCAGGACCTGATTTTATATACAATGGTCCTTCAGACATCCAAAGCAGGATCCTGTTCATTGCAGCTGTGGGGAGCACATGGCACTGCAGCAAACCTGATCTCAACTTGGATACTCAGAGAGAAAGAAACAGACCCTAAACACCAGTGAAAAATGTCTCTGAACTGCCCAGCACTCTCCTTGCTCTTCATGTTTTGGCTCTGTCATGTGTGCCTGCCCATGTTTTGCAGTCTTGTTTCTACCACCATCTACTTTCAGTATCCCTTGGGTACTAGCCTAACTCCATTATTGTTACCACAGTTCTTCAAACTCCTGCCCACGTCTCTTTACCTTATAGCTTTTATCTCCTGCTGTTCCTTGGGCCTGCAATTAACTCTAGCACATTCCCACCTTCCTTGCTCAGTGCTAGCATGTCATCAGGGAGCACAGGACAATCAACTCTTGTGTCCAATAATAATGTGGAATTCTTGCCCTGGGTTGGAGCATGCACAGTGTTGTAAGGGGCTAGCAAGAGGAGTCAGCAGGAGTTGGGGCACACTTGATCCTTCAGAGAATCTCATCATTAAGTCATCTGCAAAGATTTAGATCCAGACCAGATCTAGGCAACTGTTTAGAAGGACAGCAGAAAGCACGTCCAAGGCCACTGTGAGCACTCTAACAAAAACGAAGTTCCCACAGCTGTGTTAGAGTTTCCCAGTGAAATGGTTGTGAGTTGGTGGGGTTTTGTTTCTTTTATAGGGGGGAAAATGATGCATTTCTCTACACAGGAATTGGCTAGATTCAACACAGTTGAAACATTAAAGGAAGAGGAAATCAGACCATGGCAAAAACCCAGCATGAAAAATTTCAATTTTAAGCTTTAAACTTACAACAAAAATATTCAAGCGATAGTAATGAAAACCATTGATGTTTGTACCCACTGCTTTATTGTCCTTACCCTCTCTTACATCTGTCTTGACCCTCTTGCACTGTTTTTTATCTGGAATGGTTGAGATGAGGAGTAACACCACTCTGTACGTGGCAGGAAGGAGAGAGGACAGGGGACTGCCGTGTAGTTTCCATCAACCCTAAGTGCAGATCACTTAGGAAGTGAGGAAAGTGGGCATTACAGGAGGATGCTGTTACAGCACTGCAGAGCTCTGGCTGGTGCACCCCACTCCACAGTGTCCTTTCCCCCAGTTTGGTAAATAAGAACCTTGCACTTTCGGACAGCCCACACAGCAGTTTTTCACAATGCTCCAAAAGACACCAGCCAGAAGGAGCCAGCTTCCAATGCAAGCTCCTTCAGCTGCCCTCCAGCCTCCTGTGTGCCCATGACTCTGCCATGTGCCAAAGCTTGGGCCCAGTTGTTTGGATAGCCAGTCGGGGCATCCTTCAATGCATTTGTATCATGTTCTTTGTCATTACAGTGGTCTCTCATTGAAAAAAGTCTGGTACAACAACGTGCCAAAGGAGTCTTTATAAGAATTCACACTTTAAAAGATTAAAAGAGAAGTCCTTGTTTTCACTGAAGAGCAAGAAGAATTACTTGAGGGTGTATTCAGATAGTTATTTATTTTTAAGTGCTTTTAAGCCAACTTGGGTTGTGCTGCTTGCTTGTCAGCCACGGGTAACATAGAGCTAAGTAGAACAAAAACATCAGTAAAACTGATAAGAAATGAGAATACTGTTCAGTTGGATGTTAGGGCTTTTTTTAGAACTTCAGTAATTTTCCAGAGCATACTGGATCACTTAAAAAACAGTCTTGTCCTGAAACAGAGGACTGTATGAGTGAAATAGTTATCTAAAATCCATGTGCATAGTAATATTTAAAGATGCGTATATGCAGAACTGTTTGGAAGCAATTTTCTGAATTATGGGCTGCCCTTTAACTGGAAATAAGGCAAAAGTTGATGCAGCAGCAGAGTTGCAGCAGAGATTTAGCTTGTTAACTACACCTTGTAATTACCTGCTGTGCCACGCTCTATAAAGTTCATGAATAATAGCTTTTACCTCTGAGTCAACCAGTTGTGAATGTCTACAGGACTGGCTCCCCAAGAACCACTGGATATTGCAGTCATTCATCTCATGTTTTGGCTCCAGTGAGTTTAATACTTACCTTCATTGTGTTATCCACTCAGTGCAGTGTTTCTACCTGGGCTGGTTAACTGTCTTACTAAAAGAAGAAACGGTACTAAAAACCATAGACAAGAGTCTTTACTTCTACTGGAACCAAGTTCATCTAAAAGATGGCAATTCTAGGTTCTCTACATCTTTCAGGGATCCCTTGTTCTGGAGCAGAGATGGAGCAAGCACAGAGGAATGAGTAGCACACTTGCTATTCAGTCATTACTTATAATCAGATTTTTCTCACTTATACAAGGACAGCAAACTGCATACATTTTTGTCCATTTCTCTCTCTTGTAAGACATCTTCAGCTGTTTGGTGCAAGAATTACCTGCTACAGCTCATTCCATAAGTGAGGATTAACCACTCCTTTTCCCACGTTTTCCAAGTTGTACTTATTTCTGCAGTGCACAGCTTAATCCTTCAGCGTGGTTTGACAAGGTACTGCAGCTGTCAGAACAACACTGGCTTTTAAATTAGCAATGCAATTTTCTAAAACATATAAATTGCTTAGGAATTAAGAGTCCCATTCTCAGAATTTCTAATTCACTCTGCAATAAGTAATTTGCAAATCTACTTCCTACTTAGTACACTCTTGGAAAGGATAAGACATCATACATATGATGCCACCCAGCTTGTAGACATCTTGCAGGTTTCTGACTTGAACTTAGGATGTCTAACTTCCCTTCTTGACAGATGATGGTGAGAAGGAGGTGCTTTTTCATTCTACACATCTCCTGCAGACAGGTAAGAGCTGTTCTCCATATGCATGGATTTGTGCATGGACTACTCAAACAATACTGATTGTCTCAGACTACCTGCCTAATTTTATGTGACTAAGATTGAATGAGTATGAACATCATCCTTTGGCTTCTAATACAGGCAGAGGAAAGAACACCTCTGTTGTACTCAAGTTCTCTGGGTGGCACCTTAGATCCATCACATGGGGGCTCACTCAGCCAGCCATAGGAGGTTGGCTGTACTATAGATGTTTACATATGAGCCAACCATCCAGGTTCCTTTCCTAGTAATGGAGAGAAACAGGTAGTTCTGAGCACAGTTCCACCCATCCTGCTATGGATACCTAAACCAGGCCTATCTTCCATGATGTTTATTAAATATTATAAAGGATAAGTCTTACAATAGAGCAGAGTTCCAGTTACTGCTTCTAGTACAGCCAGTCCCTTGATGCTCATGGAAATTTGTTCATTTATCTTGTTTATTTCTCTGAGCAAATTTACAGCAGCAAAGGGTCCTGCCACTCTGATCAAAAGGGGCAGTTTCTGAAAGTTGCATTTTCCACCTAAGTGTTGCATGACATCTAGACTAAATTCTGTGCCTATCAGTGGTGGCTACTGTAGCATTTCATTTCCACAGACCACCTGGAAACATCACCATCCAAAACCAGCTTGTGAGTGCACGTCACAGTTTCCCCTTGGCAGCTCTAATACTCACCATAGTCACAGAGCACTACTAACAATAGATTTGAAAAATCTTTCAACATCTGTTTCATTCTGACCAGTGAGATCCCAGGTCCTTTTACTCCTCATGTCCTTTTTCAGCTCCAAAATGCTGGCACGTTTTCCGAGAACTCCTAAAAGGTAAAAAATTACAACTGTGTCAGCTTTGCTTCAAAAAACACAAGAAGAAAGACATCCCATTAATAAGTTAAAAAAATTATTAATCTACCATTAATTAACATTTCTCTCTCATTTACTTAAAAATTACTAACACTATATCAATGCATCTGAAGAAGCACAACTACAATTCACTGCACAATAATTTTCTGTCCTGAAATGCAGCTCCTGAGCCAGAACAACAGACAGATAACAGCAGTTTTATCTTTGTACTGCAGGAACTGCTGCCATGCATGTCTAATATTATGGCCAAGGCTCACAATAGCAAAATAATGCATATTTTATACAAAATATAACTCTGAGCTCAGCACGTACTGATATCAGAGATTTATTGCTGCTACACAATTCATATCTTTTGTCAGCTGCTTTCAAGTATGAAAGCAGCTCAACAGGCTCAACAGCAAACTACTTTTTTGGTCATCAAACTCCTGTGTTATACTTAGTGATCTTACCAGGTTTATAAAAGATCTATAACTTCCTTTTATGTTATTTGGACTGATCAGATGGAGAAGGTGCTAACTTCCACTTTTTCCTCAATAATTTTTTAAGTTTACGTTCATTACAGCCTTTCCTAAGCCAATAGAAATAGACTTCTCTTGGCAAGTTTCCCAGTTTTATGTCCATGTGGTTTAAGCTAGTCTTTATGAGTCTCGTAACAATTAGATAAAATAGGCTGGAAGCACAACAACAGCAGCAAAACCAAACACCTTCCTTCAGAAACACAAGGAGGAGGGAATCTCAAGAGAGAAATCCTACTCAGAGGCCATTTCAAAATATAAGAATTGCTCTCCCATGTTTCACAGGAGCACCTGCAGGTCAGTGTCACTGTGCTCACCATCACACAAACATGCCAGAAAGGTCTTGATCCATTAAGTTTACAACCTAATTTTATGAGAGAAATCTGGCACTGGAACAGAGAGAAGCTAGGAATGAGCAAAACTGTGGAGGATAATGGTAAAACAGGAACCAAGCACGGCAAAGATCACGTATGTCTTTAGGAATCACAAATGAGATATTTCAACAATTACACTGCTTGGCTTGTTGAACTAAGAGGCAGCAGACGCGTTACTTGAAAGCTTTTTGAACTGCTCTCTGTGCCAAGTGGCTGGAGAGAATAATTTCTAAGAAGAGACTAGCAGCACAGCCTTGCTCAGTAAAAGCCCATTACAATAATAGCTGCACATATCTGAAAGGAATAATCATCATCTGGCCCAGGAACTTGACAGGGCTCCAGAAAGCATTAGATAGGGACAGCGATACCGCCGCCACCCTCAATTTCACTTGATACGCTGTAAATTACAGGAAGACAAACCTTGTGCCTCGGGAGAGGGGCGGCTGCTAGCGGAGGGCGGTGGGTGGGGAGGGGAGCCAGCCTGCCTCCAGGGACAGCCGCTCCCTAAGTCCCCCGGCCGCCGGCAGCAGGCGCAGCACCACAGCAGGAACGGCACTCCTTGCTCGTGTCGTTATTGATCACCAATCACTTAATCGAAACAAAGGATCAAAGTAGCCCAAAGAAGAAAAAGCAGGTGTTGTTTAAAAAAAATAAATAATTGCGACAGATATCTTGGCCTCTAGCATTAACTGCTCAAAGGAAAAAAAGAAGGTTTGTGGCATTGCTGTAAAGCGCCCTGAAATAAAGTGGGGGAAAATTGCTTTATGGGCCACTACCGTGATTGGGCTGGATGACTTTAATGGGTCCTTTCCATTCCTAGCTTTCCTAGCTGCAGATTCTTCAAATGGCTTTTAAAAACACTTCTTTCAGAAAGTCACACGCTGATAGATGAATTTCAAATAATTCCTAATCTCAGTCTAATGAGCAACATACTGCACAGAGGAAATGAGGCTATGGAAGGGAGAGTAAATGTTCAGGAAAAAAGAAAAAAGCCTGTCTTAGGAAAATACTCTTGAGGTAGTTGCCTTACATCTTAATTTGCACATCAGCCCAACCGAGGAAAAAGCAGAGTGGTTCGTGAGCCAGGGCGCCAGCGGGAGGCACAGGGACCAGACCTGACTTCTCTTCCTATTCCTGCCACTGCCAGACATAATGTCAGCAAACTGCAGCATTAATCTGCTCCCCTCCTTTCCACCCCACCTTTCACGCTCTGTATTTATAGCAAAGACTTTTCAGGACAGAGACTCTTTCTAACCAAGCCCATGATGGAGCCCAGCGCCAGAGCCCTCGGGTGTTTCGGTAACACCGATCATTCATCACACCAGAACCTCCTTCCCTCTCACCCTTCCTCCTGCCTTATCTTGGCTCGCTTGGGGAAAGATTGCGGCGTGCAGTGCGGGTAACACCCAGGCTGGAACTGGAGTATTTGAAACTGCACCAAAACTAACTTCTAATTAGTGAGATCAGGTACCTCTGGAAGCTTAGCCCGGGGCTGCTTCACCCTCTGCACGCCTCTGCAGCAGCCGGATTGCAGCAGGAGCCCTCCCACCTCACACACATACAGCTACTTCAGGCGACCGGCTGAGGTACAGCCCTGTCTTTGAACAAAGCTCCAATTAAAGTGTTCCTGAAGCCTCCCTGAGCTTTTGCACCTCTGCTAGCTGGATTCCAGTAGCATCTCTAAATGCAAGGGTTGCCAGCCCATTGCTGGTGTAGTAGTGCCCCCATACTCCTCTATCTCTGCACAGGTTTGTTTTGGTCCCCTCCTTCACTTTTCCTTCCTTTTGCCTCATCTCAGTTTTGGACGGGTCTAACACTGACCTCTAAGTTCAGCTCAGAATTGTCCCCTCTCCTCTGTCTTCTGTAACCCAATTGCTTTCTAGATTTCTTCTCATTTTTAGGTTTTCTTCCAAATTCTCTATATATTTGCCCCCTGCTCAGTTATTTTTCCACTTATCACACTCATAGAATTTTGCTTTTTGAAGCAGACAGTACATTTAAATGGTTTCTACTCTATTCAGATCTTCCACCTCAAGTTCATTAACTTAATGAGATGAAAAATGGAGAAGGCTATCAGACATCAAATAATTGGCTTTTTTAATTTACTGCTCTCGTGGACAAGCATGAACTGAGGCTCTATTGTGCAAAATGCTGCAGAAGCACAGCAACATAAAAAGATGCTTTCTTCTTCCAAGAGACAGTGTAATGGGCTGACTGGAAGTGGAAGACTTCCTCTCCACTGGGAATTTGAAATGACAGATGAGGAGAGCATAAGCCATAAAGAGCTTTGGATGTGAAGACCAAGAGGTTGTGTGCAACACAAATGACATGGGAAAACTTCGAGTCCCTGCTCTGCAGCAGGGTTTTCCTGGGTGATCTTGGTCACATCTCTTAGTTTTCCTGTGGCATAGCTCTCCACTGGAGACTGTACCTCACTATCTGGTATGAGAGCTACAAGAATAAATCCTTATCAGCTGTGAGGTTTGCAGGCACCACAGGGACATGAACCACGTAAGAGCGAAACATGAAATCTGAAATTGTACTTACAATATTTTTTGCAAATAAGTAACAGAACAGGCTATAATAATGTCTATTAGAATCACATATATTACTCTATTCAAAAAATGTCCCTACTTCCCTACATAATTAAAACCATAAAGTATATTGGGATCATTTTGGTTTTACAAAAAAAAAAACAAAAAACACTAAAATGAATCAAACTAACCAAACCAACAAAAAACTCCAAGCCAACTGGATTTATGACTCCTAGTACTTTTTGCAGCAGTATCCAAGGCTGCAGCACAGACATGACATTTCAGACACCAGCCACCTCTTCTGAGAGCTGTCACCTGCTGATTTAGCAGTTACCACCTTCACCAGCTTCAACAGCACAGCATCCAGTGCCTACTCCCCCTTCACAAGGGAGATGAGAGGCAAAAAAGCCTTGTAGTTAAAATAGGGCCAGCAGGAATTAATCAGACACTCCATGACCAAGCACTGAGTTTAATGAGAACACAAACCTCTGTACTCTGGAGCCTCATTCATGCAAAGGCAAGTGCCACTGATGCATCCCCTATTTCACCTACCCACAAGTACCCTCAGTCCCCCTCCACTTTGCAAATCTCCACCAAGAGCTGAGCCCTCCCCTGCCCCTAGCCCCATCCTCCTTCAGTAATAGGCCTGTTCTTGCTCATCTCTCCTCTGAGCACAGCCCTGCTCTCTCCTCATCCTGCCAACCCCACAGCTGCAGGTGAAGGTGGATCCAGCCATGGCACAGAACCCCTCATGACTTAGGGCACACAAGAGGCCAGGGTGGGAGCAGGGCTTGGGGAAGGAGTAAGTGTGTGTGGGGGCGGTCTGATGTCAGGCTGAGGAGTGATCCTCTTGGAACCAGCCTGCCCCAAGCACTGCCCCAAGCAGCCACTCCTATCCCAGGCACTGTGATGGACCCAGCAACCAGCCAGGGTCTGGATATTTATTAGAATCTAAAGCAAAATGTTGACAGAACTAGGGAGAAAAAAAAATCCTTTATAGCTGTTCACAAGTAAACATTTCTTCAGTTGTATTTGCAACCCAAAATCTGCACAATTCTGGCTATGTATGAGAGGCTGATGGCAAAATAGGCTACAGACAGAAAAGCCTGAAAGTCCCTAAATCCTCCCTACATTTGACAAGCAGCACTAATAGCAGAAAGAAATGTGTATCTGCAACATTTCCTCAAATTTATAGTATTTTATCTGTATGTTGGGAAAAAGATTAACTATTTTCAACCATCATATGCTTATTGCAACAGGATTAGGCAGCTATTGAAATGTTACCACCTGCTGGGAATTTCAGAACTTCCCATATAATCTCTCCACTTTGACATTAAAGAGAGAACACCTCAACTGTGCATCACATTTTATCAAAATCTAATCACTGCTGACCAGCCAGAGTGGTCAGGGCCAAAACCATGCCACTTCTCGGCAGATATTGAGTTTAGCCAGGAAAGCCTCTATGTGATGTCTGCCACAGCAGGGGGCTGGAGCTGACATCCTCAAAGGCATCTTTCATTCTTATTTACACATCCGTCAATTTTACATCGTTATCAGATAATGACTTTATTAAAATTATGCATCTAAATTCACTAGGCTGAAACTGACAGCACCAGATCCTCCGTGTGCAAGAAGAAAACAATAGCTGGTAAAGGCTATTTTCATTAATATTTGGGGTCAGATCTCACAAAATCCTGGGATTTCTCAGCTCCTTTGGATATTAACATAGCAATTCAAGAGCAAGCTGCCCAGCAACATCTGTCCTTTGAAACTGAAGGGCTTACAATAGACAGAGTATAGGGATGATATTTACTTTGGAAAATGCACAGTGAAAATAAATTTATTAAGCATAAGGAGATTTGGGAAGGTGTCTGAGCAATAATAAAGAATGCAAAGAATTAAATACATTGGAGGAGACCTTATGGCATAATAGAAGGAATGCAGTCATCCATTCTTTCCTTCCCCCTTCAGAGTTTTTTAAAAAAATATATATACTGTCCACTGTTCCTGGAATTCCCCTTTTGGTGGAGTTCATAATGAAGATCATAGGAAGGAGAACATACATGGCGTAGCTGATACAATCAGAAGTTTGTTAGAGAAGCAAGTCTGAAATACCACGAAGTATCAGTATTGAAAAGAGAATTGGGAAGCTTTACCCTGGGTTTGCCGTGTACTCACACGGTTGAGACTTGTCTAGTGACAAGTATATAAAGTAGAAAATATATAAGATAGATATATACAAGATATAAAGTAGAAATCAGCAAACATACTAAAAAACCACTAAAATTTTTCCTACCTATCACGGACGCGGGTGATGAACCCGGGCAGTCGCTCCCCGTGCCGATGCTCCGGGCACTTCGGGAGCGCCGGAGCACCGGGCGGGACGGCCGCCGCCTCCGGGGCAGAGGCGACCACAGGGAATATCTGGGCAGGGGCAAACCCGGGACCTGCCGGCACACGGGTGTTTTAAAACACCTCCGGGACCGCGCGTCACGGCGGTCACGGCGCGGTCCCGCGGCACCGCTCGCTCCGACCGACGGCTCTCATCGCCCGTGCCCGCCGGCTCCGCGCCGACAGAGCCACCCGGCCGGCTCCGA
>VZRX01020734.1:64655-93685 GCA_013398075.1 Notiomystis cincta
CTGAGGTCGCTCGGTCTGTTCAGCCTGGAGGAGAGGAGGCTGAGGGCAAACCTCATCGCAGCCTTCAGCTTACTCACGATGGGGAGCGGAGGGGCAGTCGCTGATCGCCGCTCTGTGGTGACCAGTGAGGACCCGCGGGGATGGTCTGAGGTTGTGTCAAGGGATATTTATGTCGGATATAAGGAAAACGTTCTCTGTCCAGAGGGTGGTTGGGCACCGGAACAGATTCCCCAGGGAAGTGGTCACACAGCATCAGAGTCCAAGAAGCGTTTGGACAGTGCTCTCAGGCACATGGTGTGTCCTGTGCAGGGCCAGGAGTTGGACTCCGTGATCCTTGCGGGCCTCTTCCAAGCCGGCATACTCCGTGAAAATCGCTCCCCTCCCGCTGGGCGTTGGTAAGGGCAACCTGCCCAGGCACGGGCTGGCACGTTGGAGCCAGGCGGGTTGATGACTTGTGAAGAGAGCGGCGGGCAGGCAGGAGGCTGCTCTCCAGAGCCAGCTTGCAGCAGTGGAGATGGAGCAGCAAAGAGCAGTTCCTCAATGTGCCCGTCTGCAGCCAAAGGTCACATATATGTGGTTATTTCTCATGTCCAGTGATTATGGATGATGTTCAGGGACTGTTGTTACACGATGAGACTATCCTCGTACAGAGAGTTCTTTAAGAAAAATACCTTCTATCCATTTCCTGTGCAACAGACTCATTTATTTCAAACTGTGGTTAAATTTATTTGCATGATATGAAGTCTGTGATTTAAATACAGACCAATGGATACCTACATGCCCACAACGATAGAAAATAATTTCAAGGAGCCCTTACATCAGACATTGTTACATGTAATGAATTTTCCCGATTTCCCTTATTCATTTGTGGTAAGTGTGGGCATGACATGAAGGCACAAGAGGAAGGAATCCCCAGCTTTTGATGTTCAGAACTAAAAGCGGACCAGAAGGTCTCTCCTAGTTAACTTGTATCATCTATATGACTGAGAAAATACAATTCCACATAACACGGGTATCTCTGCCCCACATGAATGTTGAGACCAAACAGCTGCTTAGGGTTGTTGCCCACCGCTGTCACTGGGCTCTGATCAACCTGCTACTTTTCCCTTTTCCGTATGCTAGCTGAGGTCTGCAGTGGTTAATGCTTCCCGGGCACACTGCCACCTGGAGTACTGACAAAGCTTTTGGGAGAGCAAGATAAACCCTTGCTGAGGAACTCGGACTGTATTCTGGACAGCAAAAAGGGAACTATTCGTGTGTCTTAAAGATTTTCTGGGATGTTTTTAAACATTTTATTTTGAACAATCCAAATTCTAAATATTCTCCTTGTTTGTTTTAATAGAAGTGGGTACAGTTGGGTTTTTTTAACTTGTCTGTCTTTTATTGTAGGCAAGATTTTGTTTGATGTTTTGGAGAATAAACACACGTGTGTATACAGACTAGTAAGTGAAGGATTTTTTCACCAGACACTTGCAGCCACATGACCTGGTACTTGTCTTGTGGTGAGATTTGGCTTCCTTTGAATGCTGAGGAGCTTCCTGTGTCCATGTCTGGTCCTGGTCTGTGTGACTCTGGCAGCAAGAATTCGTCTTCAGGCAGTGCCACCGTAGAGGTGCTAAAGTGCAGAGGTGCACAGTCCTGCCAGGAGCACCTTTCCCATTGACCATGTAAGGTACCAGCTGGCACAAGTGAATGCACTGTGCCACTGAGTCTGGTTTGAGTGAAACAGGAAATAAATCACACATGGGAATAAAAAAAGCCCCCAATACTGTGAGTAGATTCGAGATGATGGAGACGCTCAGAGAAGAAAAAGAGTGAGGTGAATGGTTCCCTGCTCTGAAATGTCTGCTCGAGTCCAAGACTGAAACTCCAGTCTCACTTGCTGCCTGTATTTAACATCTGAAAAATCTTACATTATTGCCAGGCTTTTTTCCACTATGAGCACAATCTTTTGAAGATTTAATCACTAGGAAAAAAATCTCTTTCCTCTCTTGTAATGCAGAGGAGAAAGTAAAGAAATCCATGCAGCAGGAAAGAGTCTGGAACACATGGCAAGATGTTTTACTTGTATCACAGTATTTTGCACTTATTATAGTGCCTTTGATCCAATGGCCTTGCATTATTTTATGAGTTATGAGTGATCTTTGATCTTTTGTTTCCCAATGCTGATGAAAAAGGCTTTGCCTTCTTATTTTTCTGCCAGAGTAAACTGATTCGCTGACATTATGCTCAAACTGTAAAGTCAGAAACAAAGCCAAGACAGCAGCTCAGGTCACTGCACTCCCCCTCAGTGCCTTCTTTCAGACCCATATTGCCTTTGCATTAGCACTTCTAAAAGGGGACAGAGTCCAAAAAACGGTGATTAAAAATCACAAGTCGCCCCTATGATTACGTGGTAGAAATTGAAAAGACCCCAGATAACAGGAGGATGAGCCCAGGATAAATAGACAGGCTACATTATTAAACCCTTTGAAGCACGGTGGATTATGTTTGCACATAATACACCTGCTGTGATGCTAAGGACTAAGATCTGTCTTTGTTAACCTGCCATCCAAATTTCATCAGGAACATATTTTTCATTAAAATACTTCAACGGAGCAGGTCTCTGAGGCATCTGGCTAGCGGTGGATCAGATCCTTGCCATTTAAGTTGGTCTCCCTGGAGAGGCAGAAACTAATAACAGAAGGGGTGGGAGAATGAGGGAGCAGACGAGTACCCGTTTAGCCCACAACCAAGCAAGTTGAGATCTAAATTAAGTCAGACACTGAAGGATACAAAGGCAGAGTAACCTTTAATTGCTGATCTCCAGCACCAGCTGCCGGCGTGGTAAGCGAGCGGGGGCGTGCAGACGGATCCCACCCGCGCACAGATCCCAGGTAGCTGCCGGGCTGAGGCAGCCGTGTGGCTGAAACGTTGAAGACAGCCATGGCAGGAAGGTCAGGCAGGAAAAAGCTTTATGGCCTGTAAAAATGGGATTATGTGTTTTCCAGCTGCTGGCAGCTGTGCAGAAATCACTTGCACGTGTGGTGATGGGCAGTGCCAGAGGCCGTGGGCAGCTGCCCCTGCTTAGCCGGGCCAGAGCAGCCGCCTTGACTGCAGCCAGGAGCTGAAACTGGCCCACTTGATTTTACCCTGGCCAGATAAGGGTACTTACATGAAGGGCACAGTCACCAGATTGGCTGTGTTGGTGGTTTTCAGTGGGCATAAGGTGGCGTGTTGGGTTCTGGCTCTGTCCCCGCTGCCGGCACAGTTGGTCTGGGAAGAAAATGTCTTTTATGTTGGCATGAAAACAAGATCGTGTAGTAGCACATATTGTCCACAGACCACCAGGTGTGAAAGCAGAATGGCTGGCTACTAAATTCCCTCTCTGCTCTATGTAGTGGGGAGAGATGTGACATTGTATGTGATTTCTATCTGTGCAAAATATGCTAAAAGCCTTCTCTTGCTGATGTTAAATTGACCTCAAGCTTCCTAAGGGGAGCGGTGATAGTAAATGTGCAGGCCAGAGAAATCGCTGTTTGCCCTCATCCACACTGGCAAAGGAGAAGTAATTGTGAAACCCCCAAAGCAGTGCTGGCTGGGATACAAGAGAGTCATCTGTTATGGATGATCAAGGTAAGGGCCAAAACGGTAATATAAATATTCAGTGGTTTAGGGGGAAAATTCAAAGAGCTGGAAAGAGTGAGAAACTGAAATGGCCTTTTGGAAATGATATCTCTGCATTACTCAAGAAAATTTCCCAGAAAAAACCCCACAAACAAAAAAAACAAACAAAATTTAAAAACCCAACAACAAGAAACAAACAAAAAACCCAAACAAAAACCAAACCCACAAAAAACCAAAAAAGGTTGCACTGCAGTCTTGTTTGGAGAACTGACAAGAATATAAATAATTTAATGACCAAAGACATTTAAATTAATAAAAATAAGTAGGAAAAAAGTGCTAAAATTGTCAGAAATTGTTTGAAATCAGAAGCATCGAGCTGGTAAAGAATGTAGAAGAAGATGAGATCTGCAGTCAGCAATGCTGAGTAAAAAAGATTTGTCTAATTTTAATATAAATTTGAAACAAAAGAGTGGCTGCTATTCTACTGCTATGTGAAAAATTTGACTAATCAAGTAGAGTGCAAAAGGAACACTGATGTTCAATAAATATTTCTGTTCTGTTTTGAGATGAAAAACACATGATAAAGCCATGTTCCAGATTGGTAACAAAATACTTCCTGTACCAATGCAAGCCTGAGAATCTAAAATAAGAGCAGCTCCAGTTAAAGAACTTAGAATCAGCAGCTCTGGACAAACTTTCATCCTACAGTTTTTAATATTATTTTCCAGTCAGTGGATCTGGAGGTGCTGTGGAGGTTTCAGACCACTGGATGAATTATCATGTGTGGATTTTCATTGATTTGGTTGTTTTGTAAAGAGAGAGCAGCCCCAGAGCTGTCAGCCTTACCCAGATTCCAGAAACAGGGATGGAAAAGCTGATAATAAAAGTGAGAGTAGCTTCACCAGTGCCGCTTGACAGAAATTGGTGGAAAATGTATTTTAGATAAATTTACAAGTTTTGGTGAGTAAATGTAATAATACTTAACATTTCTGTAGAATATTTGGATTGGTAAGACCTGATATTTCCATGAAGGATGCTTGTGTAGAAATAGCACAGTGTGCTTTAAAAGGATTAAGTGTTGACTAATTGATCTCAAAATGTCCTTTTAATGTGTAATTTTCATGTAGGATGTATTAACCTATAGATTTAAACACAGATTAGCTTTAGCAATGTAAAAATTTTTTCAGAGACCTAAAAGAGGATGTAACATTATCACTGCTCAAGTTTTCAGGTAGCACACAGATTGTGAAAATGTTCAGTGGTAGTGACTTGTCTTCAGAATTTGCCAATCTCTGAGTAAGCTGGGCTTTAGCCAGCAATACCTGTTTTAATATAGCTCCCATGAAATGACACATCTAGGAACAAAGACCGTAGAACGTTGTAGGATGTGCAGCTCCTTCCTGGGGAGTCATTACTTTACAAAGATCTGGGGATCAGACTGAGCTGTTAGGTAATCTTGAGCTCCCCCTGTAACATCTGTGAATTCGTGCTGCTGCCCACGGGTTTGGAGCAGAGAAAAATGTCACCTTACTTTGACAAGGCTGAGCTGTGTGCATGGGGACCTGAGCACGAGCACAGGTTCAAGCTCATGTTTGATAATGTGGGAATGCCCTCTGTGAGCATGGCTGGGGTGTAAAAACTGGGGCAACAAATTACCTCTGCAATTTTTACTGTAGCTTTCCATGCCCCGGCGCTGGTGTTCACAATTTATGGCAGTTATTAGGTAACTAAGGAAAGCCTTTGGAAAAGGAGAAAACAAAACCAAAGAGGGCAAAAAGGCAAGAAGGCAAAAAGTAATCAGTGTTTAAGAAACTGTTATGTTCCAAGAGAGTGGCTGTGACAGGAACTCATGCTTCATAAAGAACTTACTGAATATTAGGGCTAGTGGCTAGAAGACAAAACTAAACTCATTCTGATTGTGTACACCAAAACCATTTTTCCAACAGGTAATACTCACTGGAACAATCTGCCAAGGGCTGCAGTGGGATTTCCCAGAAGATGCAGTCTCTTGGTCCTAAAGAGGAATTCTACCTGAAACACAAATTAAATAATGGAAGTCCTACACTTTACTACCTGAGAGGTTGAGTGAGATGGTCATTAGTCTTTTGTGGCCTTGTAACCTATAAATAGATTAGAATCCTGGTGGAGAAAAATAATTATCCTAATCTTGGACTTTCCCAAAACATTGTGGAAAAACCAGTAAGAATGCAGAAAGATCAGAAATAGTCACTTTGCAACAGTTGTGCCTAGTTTGATATTTCTACTGAAAAAGACCAATACATTTTGATTTTCACTCCAGAATGTGTTTTAAGATCTTCCTTCTCCCTGCCAGAGCTCAGCCATACCCAACACACCAATTTCCAGAGCTGCTAACTAGTCAACATGTGATAATCACAACACAGTCTGGGTTTGTAGTCGGTGGGAGTTTTGACATTCCCATCTAATGGGTGGATCAAACCAGAGCATCTTTGCAATTCAAGGACATACCTCAAATTCTCTGTCCAATGCTAAGTGAAACTCAGGGGAATTATGCTACACACACACAACTGCTGAGCCTGGCTGAAACAACAGACATTTCTCATATACTGTGTCCAATACTGTTATATTTAGGCAACATTTAGAAAGAATTCTACCTACATGAAGTGAGTCACTAAACATCCACAGTAAAAATGCCATACCAGCCACAGACACAAATGTATTCTGTGCAACTGTGCTGGCTTTTTGTGTTCTTTGCAAAAAGGGAGCGCTTCACATAGAATGTATCCTCCTGCAATTTTTTTTTTTTTGTTAAAAGAAAATAACAACTCATGTCTTTTAGTTTTGGGGAGTGTTGTGCATGTATGAAGCAAGTGACACAGGAGCACAAATTTGACTGTTGGCTTGAAAAATACAGTGAAACAGCACTTAGGTTAGATCAGTCCCCACCTTTACAACTTCCTGAGATAATACTATGATAATACAAGTACATAAAACATTTGGAATTGTATTCCAATGCAAAAAGTCTAAATAGTCTGAGCCTTGTGGTCAGAGCAGGACTAGATTCACATCGACTATTCCATCAGTACCAGCCCCTTTTACCTTGAACTTGCTGTCCATCTCTGCTGTAAGCATGGCAGGGCAGGGTTTAATGTGCTCCTTCATCAGCAGAAAGCTTGAAATCACAGCATTGAGAGTCCATTGGGAAAGCAGGAGAGCCCAGATCCTACCTGGTCTTTGGTCTGGAGCAGGGATGTGATGCAGTGTGGTTTCTGTCAGGCCTGCCTCTCCATGAGCATGTGCTAACTAGCAGGCTGTGGGGTTTTCTGAAACTTCAGTTGTCTCCGTCACTCCTGGAATTTTTGTTTTGATGTGTGTTTTTGGTTTGGTTTTCTTTTTTTTTTTTCCTTTTGAAAAATACCTTATTTCTAAACCACAAAGAAAAATTATTCTCAAGCCTGCTGGACAGGACAGCTACCTAGGAGGTGTCTGGGAGGACAGATACTTGGACTTCTGCTCCAATAGAAGTATTTAAATAGATCTTTAAAATACAGACAAATGTTGCCAAGAGACATGTCTAGAATATTCTCTCAGCTTGAATACTTGTAGCTCATTCTTCAGAGAACAAAATGATAGTTGAAGTCTTCCCAGCAGGTGACCTGGATCTATAGGGTCTTGCATTTCACATAAATGCCTGAAGGGCTGAGAGTTAGGGTGAAATGGGAACTGCTAGAATAGGAAATGGAACATAATTGTCAGGTTTGTCAACTGAACTCAACAGAAAATACATTGGAGAGGGAATTCCTCCCCAAGAAAACTGGTTTCTTATCCAATCCACAAATAATTTTGAACTGGCCATTCCTGCCTTCTCAGTGTGTGTTTTGAAAGAACTGTCCAGTTGGCAAATGAGTGCCTCGCAGGCTTCAGGAAGCAGAAACCTCTAGTGTTGGCAACAGCCTCCCACTGTCTCCCACTACTGTTCTCACGAATTCAGTGACAACACTTGCACTAATTCTAGAAGCACAGCCAGGCTCTTTGGACAAACCATAAAAGTCCTGTTAGAAGAACTGAGCATCAAAGAGTTTAGCTAATCAATATGCACCCAGTAGTGATTATGAAAGACACATTTCTGAGGACTTCCATATGCACATCCACATATACTTTTCAGAAGAGAAAAAAAATTGCACTTCAGAAATATGGTCCAGATTAGATCCATGTTTCCATAGGCTGAATATAATTTTTCTGAAAACAAAGGCAAAGGAGAAACGGAAAAGATGTACAGATTCCTGAGGAGTGTTTTCCTGTCAGAAGTATAAAAAGGCCCATGTTTTCAGATGAAAAACATAATCATCATTTAAGACTGCTCCATAAAAACACAAGCACTATTTGTGTAGGCAGCCCTGGCAAAATGAGGTAATGGTCCTGTATTGTGATACAAATATCCTAGGAATAATCAAAACAGGAAAGGTTCATGTAAGCACCTTCTGTAATAAACTAGTATGATCTGTAAGGATGGCAATTCCTGTATCTTCCTCTCTCCTAGAACCCTGCTTCAACAGTCAATAGATTTCCTGCTGGCAGTACCAGAGGAACCGGGCCCGGGCAATGACAGTTTAGGATGCTGTGATGCACTACCCTGGTACCACACACCTGTACACACATCACTTTCCTTGTTCACCCAACAGCTGGCTCTCCCTGTGGGTTTGGATACATGGTTTCAGTTCCATGTCAGCTGGGAAAACACGTTTGAATGTGCCAGATGCCTTGCCAGTGCTAGCACACGTACCAAAACGCTTGGCTTGCACTCAGACTGCTTCCCTCATGAAAGCAGTGCTTGTGCAGACACCTATAGTTTGACTGTTCTGGTTGGGATGGGTCACAGGCTACTCAGCAACAGAAACAAGGCCTTCTAATTACATTTAAAGCTGTCCTTTAAATCAAAACTATATTGTATCCTTTGAGGTACAAAGTGACACAGCAAAAATATGATGTGCTTTAAAAACCTGCCCCATGGAAATGCAAGATTTTAATGTGTAAAGATTTTAAGGCATTTAAAACATTTAGAAGGAAAAAAAACCTCAACAGAACAATTTGTTTAAGAAAATGTTTTATTTTTCTTACTTTCTAGTAGCCATTTTCTCATGTCTCTGTTTAAATTCACAACCAGCTATACAATTTACCCGACAGACTTCTTTCCTGGAGGAGAAACAAAGTCAAGGAAGAATCTTGGGAAAGAAAAACTTGAGAAGGTACCATTTTTCTAAATAGGCTGTATTCTTATTGCTTAATTAAGATAATGAAACACTCGGGGTTGGAGGAACAGAGGCTGGCAGTTTACACTTGGCATTTCCTTTCAGGTTTTGTTCTTCCTGCACACGACGTGCCCCCTTGTGGGGAGAGGTTCAGGCCCACAAACCACCGTGTCAGGTTTTCACTGGGCAAAAGAGACGTCACAAAACACCTTTTTGCTTCTCAATTTCTCACTGTGCAGCCCCTCCTTAGATGTGTGGTGCTTGCTGTACATTGCACGGATCTCTCCTGAGGGTTGTGGGGAGGATGAAGGGAAGCAGCAGGCTGTAAGGCTCCTGAAGAGATGACATCAGGTGACTAACAGAGTAAGAACAGTGTGGAACTGGTTCCTTCAGCTGTGTCAAAGACATAAGTTTTAGCACCCTCGTGGAGCAGAAGAAAACTGCCTTAAAGGAAGCACTGCATGAAAGTTTGCTTGTGACAAGAGTAAGAGGACACAGTTCACTGGGTATAAAGGACATTCTGCAAGCCACAGGCGTGATCACTGTAGGAATCTCTGCGCTGAACTCCTTACTGGCAGGCTCTTAACTCATGTCTAAGCTATGGTAACACTGAAATAGTTCTGGAAGTATTTAAAAGCTCAGATTAAAAGCCTTTCTGTCCTTTCTTGTAAAGTTGATCTGGCCATCACAAGCACAATGCAGTTGCCTGTACGCTGTCCTTGCCCATACCTTGAATTAACTTTATTTATTAAAATAGTCACTTCAAAATGCCAAAGATTTAGGTAATGTGGATCATAAACCTCCACTTAAGTGTTATTATCATGACAAAAGATCTTCAAGTAGTGTAGCAACTCCACTGGAGTTATGAAAACCGAGGCTATTGTATTGCATTCAGTGTGAACACAAGGGTGAGGCATACAGAACAGTGTGATACCTTGTGATTATTAAACACAGGGTGATAGTCTTCTTCCTCCCTTCACCATGGAAAGCATATTAATTTTCACATGAGAGGTAAGCAAATGAACTGTTTCCCCAAAACAGGTAGTAGGCTGATGAAACAAACAAATAATCTTTTGTTAGAAGTATGAGATAAAATACAAGCACATTAAAGCATAGAGTCTGGTAAAGTGACAGGAGGCTGCTCCACTCTGCTACAGACAGGACAGAGAAAGGGCACCCAAAGTGCAACATAAATGGACAGGAAGGAAGATGGCAAGGAAAGAGAAGGGAGGAAGTCTGCGCTAACAATGCTTCAATCTGAGATATTAGCTTAAGATATGACAAAATAAACACAGCAATTTCTAGATTCACATGACATTACAATACTCTCTCTTGCAGCAGGTTCTTTCTGTCTCAACAGAACCCCAAGATCCTCCCTTAGAAAACTGTTCACCACTTCTGGGAGAAGGGGTTACTCTACATTGGTTTGTTCCTTATGCCTCAGTACACGCCAAAGTCATGTTTCTTATCACTGTGGATACATCTGTCTGCTTTGTTGCTCCAGACATAAACAAGCTGGAATTGGGAGTGTGCAGTAACCTGGCTTCTCTGAGTTGACCCTCACCGCACTCTGTGGCGATGTTCTCTCCACTTTCACTGGCGTGGAATCTTCTCTTTAAATGAGAACTACAGAGCACATCAAATAAAACTTGAAAAATGAGTGATTTGTCTTGAGACAGTTGACATGCTTATGACTTGACAATTTCTACTTCCTTTCAGTTCCACGTAAGAGGATTCAGCACTTGAAATACCTGAGAACTGTAAAAGCATTGCAATGTTCATGTCTGTTGCAGCTGACTAACAAAATAAAAGTTTTAGTCAGTTCTTGGAAGAATTCTGCCCTCTGTTCTCTTGATCAACTATTACATAACAAATTGTACACAAACAGTATTAGCTTTGTGTCAGAAATAAATTTGGGTAGAATCTCAAGCCTTCCACTGAATCATCTCTGCAAAGATGGCCCATCTTTTCTGCAAGAAGCAGCCTAGAGAAAGCAAAAGAAGATGTCCTGTATTACTTGAGAACAACATGATAACTAAAGTACTAAATGCAACAATTACTACTTACCTTTCTTTGGCTAAGAGAACAGACATCCCCACCAGCTTAGCAAACTCATCAGCTGTGAGAGAACCCTTTTCAGATACCTGTCAAAAACCAAAGACACAAATAAACAAACTATGCCATTAAAAGAACAATGAAGTTCTCTCAGCTACTGAATCAGGTCTAGCCTTGAGAAGTGATAAATTGGTAGCAAATCCCTTGAGAAGAAAATTAAGTTTGCATTTTTAAAACGTACAACTAATTATGAGTCTTTCCCCTTAAAAACATCTCTTCTGTGTCCTGGGAATATTGCCAAGTGCAAAAAAGGAAGAGAGGAAAGAGTTAAATATGTAGAAATATGATGTGGTACCCTTTCCTTTATTTTTTTTTTGAAAGACGCCTTGGGACCAAATGAACGGGAAAATTAGAATAGTTCAGACAGCGTAATCCAGTCTCAGTATTTACACAGCAGAACTATTCTGAATGATTCTGTAAACACTGAAGCCTAAATGAGGAACTAAAAACTTGTTCAGGGCAGCTAGTCAATGTAGAAATATAAGTCATCTATGCTGGAAGTGAAGAATTTGGGTTTTATGGCATTTAAAATACATCCACTGCCTACAGGAAAATCCCTAAGCCTTAGTACTTGACATGACATTATGACATACTAGAGGGATAACTAAAAGCCACCATCACATTCAGCTGACCCTGAAAGATAGGTTCACTCTTGGGACTCAAAACTTCGGCCCTTCTGTCTCAACCACGCTACTTAATACATACTGAAATGAAACCACCTCACACACGTTGGACATGTGGGTGTTTAGAATACTAGATAAATACTACATATGAAGTCTAGATTTATTCTTGCATTGAATTTCCCAGATAAACATGTTTTATTACCTTAAAAAATAATAACTCTTCCATTTCTCCATTGCTTTAGGTTCAAGCAAAGTTGTAAATCCGGATGTAGTTGCCATTTCCTGCTTCCCACATAA
Source organism: Notiomystis cincta (assembly GCA_013398075.1). Classification (NCBI taxonomy): domain Eukaryota; kingdom Metazoa; phylum Chordata; class Aves; order Passeriformes; family Notiomystidae; genus Notiomystis; species Notiomystis cincta. The sequence continues at coordinate 76,525 of VZRX01020734.1, forward strand.
CTGGGTGGGGAAGGGTCTACTCTGCATCATTCTCAGCAGTAGTCCTTTTACAAAAACTCAGATTAAATTAGTCCTAACATGGGACTTTTGGGAAGCTAAGTGATCAAATCTGAGTAATGGGTGTCAGCTATACAATCAGTGATTAATTATCTTTCCTTCCCAAACCACTACTCTCATCAAGGGTGAATTTGGATTCCTTTGATGTCCTGTGTCATTTCCTGTCTTCACCAGCCATTCAAAACCACATCTCTCTGCCTGAAACCCTATGGCTTCCTTTCACTTTTTCTCAGAACTTAATGTATGATGTGCAGTAACATTGCAGGACAGGCTGCTTCTGGCCACAAGTCTGACCTCATCTTCCCTTTCCCGTACGGGCTAGTCTTCCTCAGTAGAAGCCTCTCCCTTACATTCTTCTATGGAGTCAAAGTCTCATATTATGAAAATAACAGAAAAAAGGCACCTTGGTAATAAATCAACTGTCTGTTTCTTTTTGCAGTTGACCTCCTTTGTTATCAAGAAAGGTTTTTTCCTTTCTTTTCAAAGACATAAGCGCTCTCACTGAAGACAAAAAATTCATTAGAAACCAAAAGTAATCAGGAAAAAAAGCCCTAAAATGGTCTAGGTATTTTTCTATAAATATAGAAAATAAACTGAAAATATTAACATATATTGAAACCCTTAAGCATTCCAGTTTTGGTGATTTAGAATGGAAATCTTTTAAATGACTGTATACATTTATCTAAAAATCTTTCTGATGAGCAAAACTATATGGTGACAATCATGCAAAACACACTGAACAGTCTGCCTCGTGTCTGTGGTACCTCCACTTTTTCTCGACTGCTCCCTCTTTGACTCTGATGTTTAACCTTGGATAACTGGATCAGCCTTTTCTCAAATGTATGAAAATCAAAAATCTACATTCCACCAAGAAAGACACAGAAAAATGCATCAAAAAATGGTATGACAGGACTGTAAAGAGTCCCGAGGCAGCAAGACCACAAAGGTTTATGACACTGAGCACTTCATACTATCTTTTTCCCTGATGAAACTAGCTTAATTCTATACACACTACTCTCCAACTGGGCTCTTCACAGCAGCAGTAGAAGAGGTTACACATACAGTGTCCTGTTGGGAAATAAACCCAAACCAAACGACTACCTATATCAACATTTAAGAGCTATTTCCACTGCCTTCAGGCACATCACGTACAGTGTCTGAAGTCCACTTCTGTTAAATTAGGTGCTCAATACATGCCATGAATTTCATCCTACAGTGCAAAAGATCTGGTGAAAGGCTGAAGGTTAATGAAGTTTAAAAATAGATAGAAAAGTGATTTATTCCTTAAAGAAAAGGTAATGACTAAGATTATTGCCTGCATGGAACTTTGAAGATGAGAAGTGCTATTTAAATATTTCTCTTAGAAGACATGAAGTGGAATGCTTTGTATTTTGAAACCACAAGAGGAAATCCCATACCTCAAGTTTTTTACCTAATGTGTGTAATTTCCCTAGCATGTTCAGAATACTGAAGGAAATGAAGTCCACTTACTGTCTCTAAAGTAGCAGCTACCATTTCCTCTTCGTTATGAGACTGGAGTTCAATCACCATCACACCACTATCAAATATCCGAAGCCTAAAATCAAAAAGGAGACACAAAGGAACAAGAAACCCTGTGCATATCACCTATGGTCACATTTCTAATGCATCCACACCTATGACCACATTACAAGAGGAGAAAAAAAAAACCAAACAAGCTCTGTAAGATGAACTTAAGCTTTATAACATCTTCAAAATCTGAAGAGACAGAAAAGAGCAGGGCATATGTCTAGTCTTGGTATACTCTTTTCCCAGTTTGAAAAAAATTGTACTGGAAGTGAAAAAAATAATGTCTTCCTAGCTAAAATTGAGTGTTTTAATGTAGAGTGGATGTTGGTGCACACCGCAGCATCCTTTGAGGAAAGAATGACTTTGTTAAAAATACCCACAGTAACCACAAAAAAATCTACTGCAGGTAAAATATTAAATCATCCTGGTCTGACCTGTGAGTGCCATGCTTTATAGATAAATCTGTAAAGCTCTTACCTTAGTGGCAATTTCAGTGATTCCAACATTTTACAAGCATTCACTAAATCTTCTGGTGACAGCAACTATTAAAATAGAAAAATATATTTATTCACAGCTTGCATTTCAAGTGTGTAGTATAACATCAAAACAAACAAAGTTTTAGTAGCTGCAGCTATAAAATACACCAGGCTACTCTTATTGTTAATTCTTTTTTCTTTCTATTGTGCAGTCTATTTTCTTGGCTTCTATACTCCTTTCTGTTCCCTTACTATGTGTTCTATAATAATCCTTCTTGCCTTGTTTATAAAAAGAATTGCTGCATATTGTTAAAAAAATCCCCAGAACATTCACCATTCTTTAGTGATCTTTGACCTTTAAGTTCTGTTTTCAGATAAGTATGGATTTTCCCTTTTACATGTTATCCTAAAAAGCAGCATACATTATCCCAACTTGTGAAGGACACATATGTATTATAGGGGAGACTGAGAAAGGTAAAAACCCTCTAATTTTAAGAAAAAGCTGATCACATCTCGTTGTAGACAAGCAGAATGAGCAATTGGTAGGGAACAGTTTTACCCTTTTTCATTTCCTTATCACTGAAGTCCTGTTATAACATGCTGACCTAGAGCAGTGTCTCACCTCCAGCCCTCGAGCACGGTTCACCAGGCAGTAAACTTCTGTAAGAGACATGATCCCCCCTCGCTCCTGTGTTGGGAAGAGAAACAGCATTAACCCAGTAAAAACAGCATCTCTACTTGCATGGCTGATTAAACCAGTCATACAGAGGGGCTAAATGATGGGCCCTAGTGGGAAAAACTAAAGAGGTAAGTTGCACCTTTCACTGATCATTTTAAAGTGCAAAACAGTGACATTTACACCCACAGACTGTGAATTACTTTGATTTTAAAGCAGAACAAGAAATTTCAATATATTAAATATATCAATCAATTTACCATTTTTACTTTTCAGACAAACTCAGTTTTTCATTCTGATCACAGGAGGTAGCACATACCTTTCACAAAAATACTCTAGTATATATGCTTTTTAGTTGGAACATAGCTTTATAAGTTGCAACATGAAATTTAACTTTTTGGTGAGAAACCTGTAATCTCTAATAGCTTAAGATAAATTAAAACAGGAGATATTACTAAGGGCTGGTAATCTACTTAGTAATTCTGTCCTACATTCACAAAATATGTACATTTTAAGCAGTTTAAAAAAACTCATTACTTATATTTTCAGTCAGTGTAATTTCATTCTTTCTTTAAAAAAAGAAATATTCTGCAGCAAGGGATGAATACAGGGGTGTTCAAATAGAAGAAAGATCACTTGAACAATTTTCTAAATCTCATCAACATTTTGCAAATTAGAAGTTGATGCCATTAGTCCAAAGAAAAATTTGTACTTATAGTTAAACTTTTTAATTCAAAAAGGCAACACACATTCCTCTCATTAACATTGATTAGGAGGCTGTGCTGCTAAATCTGCTTTAAAAAGAGGCAGAGTACTACAGCCAAAACACACATCAAAATTCAGCAGCACATGGCAAATGCTGGTGCAAGTAGTGGTGCTTTACCTCTAAGGGTGTCTGCAGGATTCCAGCCAGCTGCTTTGCCAGTTGCATGTGGTACTGGGTACCAGATCCATACGTTTCCCTTGTAACTGGGTTAGCTATGCCCATACTCAGTAGATAGGACTTGAACCTAATGGTCTGAACAAGCAAACAAACAAATTTAAAAGTACATCAGCTCACGAGTGATTCTGGTTTGTAAAAATATTTGATTTTATTATGATAACACAGTTTTGGAGTCAATTACCAGGCAAAAAGAAGGCAAGACTTAGTACCACTTATTTTTGACAAGCACAGGTAAAAATATAGAAAAATGCATATAAAAGCAGTAAAATCACTGCTTTTAAAAAGGGTTAAAAGAAAAATTACCACTGAGCAAGTAAACTGTACACCAAGTATAAAGGACTAAATACAACAAAACTAACCAGCAAGGGTTTTTATTAGCATTACATTATTAAACAGATTGCTTTTTGCTTGTCATAGGAACATTTTTGTGGAATTTAAAAACCAAATTAATTTACCTCATCCTCAGTGATGTCACCTTGTTTTTCTTTAATCTTGTTAGCTATTGACTTGGATAATTCCACCATTTCCTTAGCCTGTCAAGAAACACACACATGTAAGTCAACTTCCAGCTCAAGAGAGAAAAGCGTGCTTAAATCTGAGAAAACAAGGATAAATCTGCTGGGGCAAGTGACACATGCCATCCATCCATACCTTCTCCATTAGTTTGCTAAGGTCCTCAAAAGCCTGAAATGAAAAGCAGACAATGCAGATCAGTATAATTACAGCAGTCAGCTTCATGGATACAGGGAGCTTCCTTTGTCCATCTACCCAAGCTATTCATAGGAACTGCTAGCCCTTTAGGTTAGTATGTTACAATGTGAGATACCATACCTTCTTTGTTAATGTAACTGTTTTACAACATGTCTTACAATTAAAATAAACATAAAAGACAAAGAATGAAGAAGAGAATCAAACAAGCACACACTTTTCCAGTATGTGAACAGAATTTCAATATGATTTATGACGTCCACGTGATAGGAAGGGACAATGAGATACTGAGTCCCAGAAAAGGATAAACTGTCCAAGTTTATTATTCTCTCTGTATGGTGGGGAAAGGTCTCTGGGTGGTGATGGGAGGGTTTACTCCAATAGTTAACCCTCACTCAAGGAGATCTGCTGTTTCTGGCCAGCTGCAAGACAGCTGTAAGCTACAGATGTACTCCTCCCAACAAGACAACTTTACTTTAATCAGTGGATGTTACTTAGTTAGCAAGAAACACTCATTTCAAATGAGCAACAAAGAGGATATCTGAGGGACAAAATCTCTGAAATGTGTGGCAACATCTCTTCATTTAAGTACTCCAATAAAATGCTATGGTCTCAAATACAACAACTCTACAACAACTCACAAAGGGTTTTTAGGCTTAAATAAATCATACTTTAAAAACAGATGAAGGTATACTGAAATTCCAAACTTTCAGTAATGATAAATTAGCACAAAAAAATTCATGTTAAAAAAAAAGAGAGCTAGCAACTCCATTAATGCAACTATATTAAAAAGCAACTCTCTTTTCTCCCATCCTCATCAGCACACCTTCATTCAGCCTCCTCACTTCTCTCATGACAACATGTCCAGGTGGTCAACCCTTTCAAACAACCTTATTTGAACAACTGGCGTGAGAAAAATTCCTGAACCTTTTAATCTAAAGTTTACCTGACAGCAGCACCCAAACCCTCCAGCCACAAGTAAAGAAGTTTCAGTTCCACTGTCAAATGGCCAGAGAGCCATCTTGCCTGCAGCTTCTAGTCACTGCCTTTATGCCACTGTGGCTTACTCTGACTAATCCCCCACTAGAAAGACACACTTTAGCAGTATTTTCACAGGAAGACCCCATTGCTCCCATCTCCATTTAGGTGCCTTATGCAGAAGCTTATTGGTCAGCAATTCAACGTGCAAAGAACAAAAGGAGATGCCTCTAGAAAGAGACAGGGTTTGCTTTGCACCTCCTGATAGTGCCAGTGTTTCTCCACTGACTGGACAAGTTTAGCCTCCTAACAGTCGGTATCTGAGTTAGTTGTCCAAAATTAAGTGGTCCACAGGGAGGAAAGAAAATATACCACTGTATAACAATAATTTACCACTAAGAAAACAGAAGTTTCTCTTTGGAATACTTCTTCCTACTCTCTAATCTGCCAAACTGAATAATTTACAATAGATGTCCCAATCTCTAGTGTAAATCAAAGTCCTGTTACTCTACTTGTATATGATATCAACAATAAGTTTTCTAACAGGGCTTTTCCCAGCTTATTTCTAATCTCTATACCTGCATGAAAACAACATTCATCAAAAGAACCCCTGATTTAGCTAAATAAACAGCATGCTGTGTCTAACTCCTCCTCTGCCTGACTCACCCAGGGCAGGCCTGGAAACAAAGGGGAATGTGCACACACCTAACAGGAACTTCCTCAGATAAACAAAAGGCTAAAGAACTGGATTCTTATCAGCACTGAACAGCAGATGCAGGAAGCCTTTTCCTGGAAGCCAGGGCACCATATTTTAAATTAAGTCATTTATAACATTTAAAGCTGGAGGAAGGCAGGATTTTACAAGTCACGGTTTTCCTCTGCTCATACAACATGTATAAATGGATTTCTTTTACTCTCTGACAAAGCCACTAAAGGAAAAAATAAGCAGACAATGCCTTTTGAACTATACACACACGCATGTAACCACAATACCTTTTGAACCACACACAAAACTTCATTCATTACGTTCCTCACAGACAGAACCCAAAAAAGTTTAATGCTCCCAGTATCTGAAACAGCATGAGGCCTGCAAAGGCACTATAATTTCTGTATTAGAGCAGGGAATGCCTTTTTCTCATGGCACACTGAATCCCAGAAAGCTTTTCCACAAGAACAAATCTGCTGCATGTAGTTTATGAGTACTTTTGTATCAATCTCTACTACCACGACAGAATCAGACTATCTTTGAGGGTACTGCTCTCAGATATATATGAAGAAATTAAACACCTCCACTGCCCTTTGGTATTGACATTTGGAATTCAACTATTGTGCTGGTTCTATGGAAGAGGATGGTCTCCATCTAGCCAGGTATTTTGCAAAATACTTGTCACATCTTGTTGATGCCTGGACTGCAAATCATTTTACTGTAATTACAAGCCTAAATGTAACATCTAAAAACCTGACTATAGGAGGAAAATCTAGCTTCATCACAATTATGTGCAGACACTTGGATCAGCAAAATCTGCTTAATATAGATTCAATTTTCAATTGAAACCAAAATTAGTTTAATAAATACACACTGTTAGTTTCAAAGAACAATCTTCTTGAAAGGAATTGCTTAAATGAAGTACCTTTACATGTATTGAAAAGCCAGTTAAACAAAATAAATAACTGTAAACTGTACACTCTTAATCAATTCAGACTTCTCAATAAAAAAAAACAATAGTCTCAGCTGTACCCTAAAAGAAAGTGTGAATGAATGTAAATAGTTCAGTCAGGTGGCTGACCTTGAAACTTCTAAAGTACCTACCTCGGAAATGTTTTTGTCAGTCTCTTTTCTTTTTTCTTCTAATTTCCTTTCAATACCTACAATTCCTACAGCCCTTATTCTTCTTGCCTACAAAAAAAAAAAAAAAAGGAAAGAATTAAAATAGGGAGTGCTAAATTTTCTCACTTGACTCACTGTGAAAATTAGAGGACAGGAAATATTCCCCCAAAAAGCAGATATCATTCATACAATATTTCATGCCTTTCTTGGTAGTAATTTTTAAACCACTGTAAAAAACTAAAAAGAACCCCAAGAAATGTGAACCATGTATGAATTTGCTGTACTAGACAAATAATGATATTGACAGTATATTGAAGCTATTAATATAGTTTAATATCCAGACTAAGTATTGCAGCTAATCTCAATGCTAGGCTCTCAAGTTCATGTGAGCACCCATACTAGAGCTGTAGAAATGCCTGAGTGTATTACTTCAAGAAATCCAGCCTGAAGAAACAGAAACATAGAAACACAATGCTAAGGGCAGTCTAATTTACCTTCCTCAGAGGTATTAGAATGGGGGTGATGGTGAAACTTTTACCAGGTGCCAAATGTGTTCTAGAAAGGCTGGTACCTAAGTGGCAGCAGTGTCAGAGCTCTCATCTCTGACTGCAAACCTCAGCACTGGTGTTAATGAGTTATTATGACTTAAGTACAAGAGGTGTGGCATTTTGATTATATTCTTCTTGCATTACTCCAAATGCAACTGAGCTTATAGGTACTATATTTACCAAAGGGGACATACAGGATTTCATGTTGAACAATCTTTAAATCATCCTATTGCATTCATGCAATACTATACATTCATATATTCAGCACATTAATATATAGAAACAACACCTACACGTTTATCAGTTTCTAACCTAGAAGTATGAAGGCACATAAAGAAGGTAATCCAACATATGACCTTCTCCCTAACAACTGTCCATTTAGAATATACATTAAAATTGAACACATATAGGTTTCAAAGAGTTATATAAAAGTGGCATGTTGTATATTTGACTTCCAGCCACAAAAAAATAAACCAGGAATCACAATTAAGACAAAAATTTTCCAGCATCATTGGACCTCACATGCTGAATAAAAGTATATGCAAATAAATATTGTATTTGCACAATTATGTGTGTGTGTGTGTGTGTATCTAACTAAAACAAACAAAAAAAAGGAGCTCATTATTTAAACACACTCAAGAAAGAGATGCTACTGTGTTCTATCAGGTGAAAAATGCAAGGGAGAAACTAATCAATGCCAGTGAAAAAAACAGGCAAACTAAAGCTGAATCCCTGCACATGCCCATGCTGTTGGTTAGAGTCCCATGCTGGATGCAGTATATGGGGATGGCAAGAAGTGGCAATGAGAGATTACACACAGACCCTGCTCAGAAGCTCTGCACATACCTGTGAATCCTTGTTAACTTGCATGGCCTGACCAGTAGGGATGCTCTCCCATCTCCTTTGTGTGATTTCTTCCGATAATCGTCTATAGAACTGCAAACATTAAAGAGTGACCGCAGACATTTCATGAACTGTGCAAGTACCTCTGGGTATTTTTAGCATCTTGGTGGTGATGAAATAAACTTCACAAAGCATGGTGACATGCTAAAAGCATGGTAACACTACACATCCATGGTACAGAACTCATTATGTGGAAATTCTTAATGTCCAGTCTTCAAAAGTGTTCACATTAGAGGAGGAGCCATGGAGTCACTAGGCACTTTAATTGTAAAATATTTCTTCAGATATTCAAAATGTCCCAAAGCATTAAGTTAAAAGTTAAAAGTGTTGAGGTATACTCAAAGGCATGCTTTTAAAGGAAGGAAAGCTGAAAAATCCAATTGCTATTGATCTGCTAATTCAACAATATAAAAACAACCACATAGATCAACTACACCGATTTGTTTATTGCTAATATCAGAAGGTGGCATTAGTTAACACAAAGTGTATTCCACTGACCAATAACCAGAAGGAAAATCTATTCCACCCTTTTTGTTGTTCAGGTTCACAGGAAAGCATTCTGCAGTCATAAGGAAAGGCTGGGGTGTAATTGAAGTGCAAGGCAACCAGTGAGCATATTAAGTTCCATTTTCAGACACAACATTAACATTAAAATAAATATAATTATGATTGAGAAAAACACACATTTATACTATGCATAAATCTACAGTCATCATATTCTGAAAACTGCTCACAAAGAAATGAAAGTGAGTCTGATCAAGCACATGCATTTTTAAGACATTTCTAACTAATTTGAGTTGAAAATCTGATTTTCTGCAGTGAACAGGTACAGCTTTTTCCACAGCCCAAAGTTAAAATTCTCAGTCTTGTCAAACAAGGATCTTCCACTGTGAAATTTCTCTACAGAGTGCAATTTCTTTGCTTTTTAGGATAAGCCTTCTTTTAAGAATATATTACATTTTCTTTAGAATGCTCAAATCTCAAAAACTGAGATTTGATGTAGGCTAAAAAAAATTATTTATAAAGGGTAAAATGGTCAAAAGTTCTGAGGTGTTCAGCAACAAAATTAGAGAGAGAATTAGGAATAAGATGATTCCTGTTCAATAGAGGGTTAGCTACAAAGAAACATATTTTACTCTGTTAAACATGTAACAGATTTCAGAGATGTCATTTCGGAAAATCCCATGTTCAACTTAGTAAATTTAAAAAGGAAGTATAAGATTATACTAAACCCTATAAAATAAGGACTAGCTTAGTAATGCCTCTTGACATTTTTGGAACTCTATTTGCAGTATTTAATGAAAGTATAGAACGTGGGAGGCTCATAGTGTTTGCCTCCCAAAAGGATGTACTGAAAAAGCTCCACCTCAAAAGCAAATATGGAAAGATCATGGGAAATTATCACTAACACAGTAAGAGGAGAAAAGCATATCCAAAGACCTGACTGTGCTTGGCATCCATGGTACAAGACTTACCTCAATCTGCCCATGTTCTTTGAAAGAAAGCTTGATGTAGGAGTATTTGCTGCTTTGGAATGGACCAGGGTCTTTGTTTGCAGAAGCAGGATGAAGATGAACTACTATTTTGGCACTAAGGAAAAGTTAAAGGAAAGAGAAGATATTTCTGTCATATCTAAATAAACTATTTCTGCATCAAAGTTAACCATTTCATCAAAACCTCTATTAACTATCTCACATAAGAGCGAAAGATCATCAAATAATGCTTTACATTTATGCATGAACATTCAAATACTTTGATGAAATAGATCTTGCATAAGAACTACTACAGCCTCTAAAGCAGAAACATTTTACAAATTTAAAATGTACCTACCATCAATTCTTAAGAAATAAACATTTAAAATTTTCAAGCAATAATTTCTGAAAAACCTTTTAGGATAAAATCTGATTGTGAAGTTGTCATTTAATTTGGCAGTTGTTATTGCAGGTCAAAAGCCAAAATATACTATCTTTGACACAGGAAAACAAAAGGTCTCAATATTATGTGCAACCTATCCCACTTTTATATGTCACTTGTGGAACCTGTATGTGAACTTATCCAAAACCAACATTCAAATGCAGCATGCATGGAAATAACAGTCTAAAATGACACCTACTACCAAAACAAACCTTGGGAGAGCACAGTTTTAGGAAAATTAACAGACTGTTATCCCAACATGACTGCAAGTTCTCCATTCCCATCTCATTTTACTGATACTCTTTTCATTGGTCTTACTGCTCCAGCATTAGTCAATGAACTTATTTCTTCTGAATACCCCCAGCATATCACCTTACTGATCTGACTGCAGGCTGCAAGCAGATGTTAACTGTGTATGTATTTCTCCAGCCAAAACTTTTTCTCTTTCCAGAAACTTAAAATCATAGAACTGTTTATGTTGGAAAAGACCTCTAAAATCATCAATAGTAATTACATGACAGTTATTTAACAAATAACATCAATCATGACTCTCTTACACATTTGACCTCAATGGCTGTCAGTCTGGAAATTTAAGATTACAAATGGAACCTACCATGAATTAATCTGTAATACTGAGTACCTCACATAACATGCATGTGAAAGGATCCATCTGAAAAAGACAATGAGGATGGCCATACCTTTTTCCTATCCCAGCTGCTTGCTCTTCAATAAATACAATCTGAGACAGAGGTATAGCAATACAGCACTCCTGGAACAAACACCACAATCACAGGTGAATTAAAGCCATCTGCTGTCTATTCTAAACTCTCTAAACCCAAGTGTTCTCTTTCCCCATTTCACAAACAGTATGGATATCTACAGGCACTCTATGTGAAATATGATGGTAACAACAGAAACAATGAATTACAGTGAAATATATGTAGAAAAATAACAAAACTGAAACTGAGTTTAAGTTATTTTAAAAAATATAAGAAATTTAAGTGTCAATGTGTCAACTTTAAAAACCTCAAGCTAATTTAACAAATCTTTAGATCTAAGCTCAAAATTTAAACCCTAAAATTTCCACACTACTGTACCTTATCTCTGTAGGTGCACAGTACTAATAGGTTCTTAACATTTCTGCATTGGTGTTACTTTGGGAGCTAAAAAAACCTCTTTTAAAATACTGAATATCTAATATCTAGACTACTGTCTAGTGCAATAGGAATTTTTCCATCTACCCTACAGGGAAAGACTTAATCCAGCAGTTGAAGCATCTCACCACACATTTACTGGACTGTGCTTTAAACAAAACAAAGAGCAAGAAAGAAGGTTGTATCTGGCTGTTTGAGACTAACCTACCCCAGGCTAAACTCCTTCCATGTGCATTTGAGACAGAAATTCCTACAGCAACAATTCAAAGCATCTAATAAGGTGCCTGCTCTTGTTTTGGTGAATATCCTTGAGGAACATCATCTCCCACACAACAGCCTGGTGACTGACACAGTCACACAGAATGCAGGAAACACAGGTTGCATTCCCTCTCTGAGCCTCTCTCTTCCACCTGCCACTGCCTGGCACCAGTTTACAACACTGTTACAAGGCTCTCTCAGTCCCTACTATCAAAATTGTTCCTCTTTGTATGGAATAATTAAATACCCATTAAATCTGAGAGCAGGGAAGTATACATACAGGAACTCCAGCTAATAAGTAAATCTCTTATTAGGAAAAACCACAGGTTGTACTTCCTTTTCTAAAAACTCTTAATGCAAGCTATCTATTTCTCTAGTTTCTAAACAGTTATTTGTAAAACAGCCACAAAGTTCTGGACACTTTAAAAGATAGGCAATATGATACTTCTGTTAAAAAAAAAGGTTTTGAGAATGACAAAATGAGTTCAACTTTATATAGTATGTGCACTGCCAAAGTGACTGATTCGTTTAGTTCCAAGATAGAATGTTATGAACTTATTTTAAGTACAAGGACTTAGAATCACCCCTTCCTGGTGAGGGAAGCTACAGGAAGCAGTATGAAAATAGAAATGTGTTAAATATGCTGTGTGTTTATTTGGATTTTTTCTTCTTTCTGCTCCCTTTATGCATGATTTTATAATTCAAAATTTTGTACAAATTTAGCTATGTAACCAACTTTACAGAATGCCTTTTTTTTCCTTTGGAAACACTGTTTGACTGCAGATGACATGTAAAAACAGTAGCTATAGGACCCAACTGCCTGTTTCTCTAAGGTTTGCTATGCCAACCTAATGACATGTGCCCCATTAATCATTATAGATTGCTGACACAATAGAAGGGGACTCTCACTACAAATTTATTCAAGATAAGCTAGCTAAGGTTTCTAAGTCTGATGTTACATCACAGCTGAGCTTAGACAACAACTCACCAAGAAAACAAAAGGGCATCATGCTCCACACGTTTCAGTAGTGAGAGCTTGAAAATGAATCAGCTTTATTTACCTGACTAACAAAGTTAATTACATCTCCCAGTCAGAATGGGGTAATTTTTGCTCATCTTCAGGCCACATTTCTGCCCTTTCTGTTAACCAAGCCTGAGCTTCTCAGAATCTTTACTGAGTTAAATTAGTTAAAATAAAATTATTTTTCTTCTTCTCCAAGGTTTTCCTCTGCTGATTCAGCAAATTCAATGATCTTGGAAGAGTACGAGAAGTCAACATGGCCTAGGAGCAGAGGGAGAAGTTGGGGAAGAGAGACAAATGTAATCTTCTTGTTGGAAAGGAGAGAATGGAGATATGTTCAGTTCTAAGACTTGCTGAAGCCATAAAGCCCAATGTTACTCCAAGCATGCAAAAAGTCCAGGTGAGAACATTAGACACAGTGGTTGTTGCAGTACATGCTCAGCTCTCAAAAAAAGATACTGATGAAGAAATAAAAAGTGATTAACACAGAGTTTAGCACATTATCTCATGTGATAATATGTGACTGTGCAAAAAGCCCCATGTTAATTTATACAGAACACCTCATGGTCTGGACAATTAAGCCCTAACTTGTGTAACAGTAACCCCACCATGGATAACAGCTCTTTACACATTTTGAAAAATTTGTATTAAAAATAGTTCTGCCGTTCCTGAAAAAAATACCTAAAGAAAAAACCATATTGCTCTACCAATTTAAGAACATCCTTGGAGACATTACCTTCAGAATGTTCTTAGTAGCTCCCTGCTTTGGAGCAAGGATGTGGTATTTGCTAGGGAAGAGTTTTTGGGCGTGGCAGGTGTTTCAGCTGCCCTTGCACAAAACTAGCCCAGTGGAATACAATTTGCTTTTGAAAAGTTGTCATCTAAACGTGTTCTAACTTTGTTCTAACGTGTCTAAACTTTGGCTTTCAGGGTTAAATTTCTTAATTATTGTGTCCAAACCAAGAATAATCCAACCAGGTCTGAGGAAGACTTGTCCTTCAATTTCATCTGTGGAGAGGTGCCCATTGCCACAGTCTGTGCTTAGAGCTTTATGTGTTTGTGGTCTTTCTCTCCCACTTCCAGCCTACATTCCCAAGGCTGTGGTGGATGACACAAAGCATTCAGCAGCTTTACTATGGTTACCACACTGTAGTTCTGACAGTGCCATTTAACCCATGACCAACTGTCCACAGCAGTACACACAAATGTCCTGGCTGATGGAAGGGATGGTTCATGGCAGAACAGGCAGCTGAGAGGGAAAGGTGTCTGCAAAACACCACTGCACCAAACACATCCTATTATCAAATCATGGTCTGGGACTATATGGTGGGAGCAGAGGACTGCAAAACTTGGGACTAGAAACCAACACAGAACAAGGGAGAGAACTTTGCATTATGATTTGCCTGACACATTCAACTTCAGTCTCAAAATCAATGGTTTCTAGTGCATAACACCAGGCTCTTTTCTCCTTTACTTCTCCTCTGTAGAAAAGGAAAATTTATAGGATGCATTCCTATCCCTTCTCATCTCTGCATGATTATTTGATTAAAGCAGGACTGGGTAAAAGAACAATACACAATCTTCTTTCTGGTGTGAGCCTAAAGGTGGACAGTAGTTGTACAACAAAACACACACAAAGGCAGGAAAAATTCCCTCTGTGTGCAGGCTTTTCATTGCAAGCCACTTGTTGTTTATTATGGAATTTACAACTGAATGACATACAGGAGACAAAAGTGGGACTTACATGATTCTTCTGATCCCTCCAGATCAGTCTGTGTGTGCTCAGCAGTAAAACTCCACTATCGAATTTCACCTGGGCAGGAAAATTAAAACAGATCATCAACAAACTGAACCAGGAAGTTGCATAAATACTGGTCTTGGAAACATTACACCTTACCACAACACAGCAATCAGATTTAACAAGCCAGTATTTTGAGAATACTCCCTTTTTTTCCAGAAAACAAAATATATGAAGTTTAGGAAACAATGGAGAAAAATTGTATAAAAAGATTAGATGGATAAACACAAATTTCCTTTTTCAAGTGTATAAACTTTCCCCCCGGAAATCCTGAGGGATCCTCCCTCCATATACTCTGCAAGATATACAAAAAATTCTTAAATGTATTTTAAACAGAGCTAATGGCTTTGGAACATTCATCATATGCTGACAAAGAAGGTGGGAGTTATGCACAAAAAGCAAAGCAACCTAATAAAAAGATGCTGCACATTGTCTGAAATCTTCCACCTCATCACACAGGAGAGTATTGTTTCTACCTGTGTTGCTGTTGAAAAACTCTTTACTTATCAGACAGCAACAGTACTTGGAAAATCTGCATTACCAAATTGCTTCCTACTTGTAAAATCTGAGACATTTTCACAGCTTTTGTGTGAGGGCATGCAATTACCAAGGTGTGGAAAAATGGAGAGATCGAGAGTCAATCCAGCAGTGAAGTGAAGCAACAAGCAAGACGGCTCAGAAAGAGTAGAGGATATGTCAGCGTCCTTGACAACCAGAGGTCAAGAGCATTTTGCAGCTACCAGGATGACTCAAGGGCCAATGGTGCATCATGCCCCGCACCACAGCAAAGTCAGATCTCAGCCCTGCACAGGAGTGGCGGCCCGAGCAGTGGGCAGTGCTCTGTGACAGTGACACTGCCTACACACACCCTGTGCGGGTCCCAACCCTCACCCCACGTCGCACACACTGTCCAAGGCCTTTCTCACAGAATCGCAGAATCACTTCAGTTGGAAAAGACCTCTGAGATCATCGGATCCAACCCATGACTCAACACCCCCATGACAACCAGACCATGGCCTTGAGTGCCATGTCCAGTCTTTCCTTAAACCGCTCCAGGCACGATGACTCCACCACCTCCCAGGGCAGTCCATTCCAATGTCTAATCACCCTTTCTGTCAAGAAATTCTTCCTAATGGCCAACCTAAACTTCCCCCAGCACAGCTAAAGGCTACTTCCTCTTCTCCTGTCACTTGTTGCCGGGCGGAAGCGCCCGACCCCGAGCTGGCTCCACCCTCCTTTCAGGCAGCTGCAGAGACCGGCAAGGTCCCCCAGAGCCTGCTCCTCTCCAGGCTGAACAATCCCAGCCTCTTCAGCTGCTCCTCCTGAGACCTGTGCTCCAGACCCTTCCCTAGCTCCGTTGCCCTTCTCTGGATCCGCTCCAGCACCTCAATAAATGTCCTGATCTGAGAGGCCCGGAACTGGACACAGGATTCGGGGCGCGGCCTCTCCAGTGCTCATACAAGGAGACAATCCCTGCCCTGGTCCTGCTGGCCACACTGTTGCTGATCCAGGCCAGGACGCCACTGCCCTTCTTGGCCACCTGGGCACACTGCTGGCTCACGTTCAGCTGCCGTAGACCAGCACAGCCCCTCAAAGCCTGCAACTCCGCCCCAATTTCCCACAGCAACAAATCCTGCCAGACCCTGGCGCAGAATGTCCTCCCACACCCCCGATCGATGCTCCGCCTGCAGCCCAAGCCCTTCACACCCCTCGCGTTGCGCCCCTCGCCCGACACCGCCCCTACTCACAGCCTCGTCACCCGCCTTGCCTGGGNGTCCAAGGCCTTTCTCACAGAATCGCAGAATCACTTCAGTTGGAAAAGACCTCTGAGATCATCGGATCCAACCCATGACTCAACACCCCCATGACAACCAGACCATGGCCTTGAGTGCCATGTCCAGTCTTTCCTTAAACCGCTCCAGGCACGATGACTCCACCACCTCCCAGGGCAGTCCATTCCAATGTCTAATCACCCTTTCTGTCAAGAAATTCTTCCTAATGGCCAACCTAAACTTCCCCCAGCACAGCTAAAGGCTACTTCCTCTTCTCCTGTCACTTGTTGCCGGGCGGAAGCGCCCGACCCCGAGCTGGCTCCACCCTCCTTTCAGGCAGCTGCAGAGACCGGCAAGGTCCCCCAGAGCCTGCTCCTCTCCAGGCTGAACAATCCCAGCCTCTTCAGCTGCTCCTCCTGAGACCTGTGCTCCAGACCCTTCCCTAGCTCCGTTGCCCTTCTCTGGATCCGCTCCAGCACCTCAATAAATGTCCTGATCTGAGAGGCCCGGAACTGGACACAGGATTCGGGGCGCGGCCTCTCCAGTGCTCATACAAGGAGGACAATTCCTGCCCTGCTC
>VZRX01020734.1:93996-112436 GCA_013398075.1 Notiomystis cincta
CGGTGCGCGCGGCTCCGCAGCTCGCGGTCAGTCGCAGGTCCGAGCCCGCATTCCGCGGTAAGGCCGGGCGGGGACGGGGGGCACCGGGGCGCCCGGGCACCGAGCAGCTCCCTGCCGGGGCCGCCCGCGCGGGGCTGAGCGTTACCGGCCGCAGTTGCCGCCTCGCGCGTCGCCACGGCGGGTGGCAGGGATAGCCGCTGGCAGAGAGGGTTTGCTGCCGTTCGCAGTGACAGAGGAGGGCAGGCGCCCCAGGCGAGGTCAGGGACCGGGCAGGTCTTGGCAGCAGCGCTCGCTGTCGTGGTCTTAGAGCTTGCGAGCGGGCGTACGAGACTTCAGCCTCCCTTGGGAGGGGTGGGGTCGGTGCGGACCCCATTCCATCCTATCCCTTAGCCCCAGGTAGGGTTCCTGGGGTGGAAGCCTTCCCTCATGACAAATCGGACGCCCTGGCATCGAGGGTATCCCCTTGCTAGACCCGCGCTCTTGCGCTTATTTATTTTCTGACCGGCTCGGCTTCTGCAGGTTAAAGCAAGGGAGTTGCTTTGGTGGGGCTTTGCTGCTTGTGCGAGGGCGCTGAGGGCCGTTTTTGGAGCAGAAGGCGCTGGGCGGGTCTGGGTGCACGCCGAGGTCGCTGCCGTGCAGCGGCTCCTGGCAGGGGCCGCGCTGCTGCACGGGCTGTGGTAGCTCCTTCAGAAGCAGGTGGTGGACACTGCCTTCTGGACGCTTCTTCCAGAGAAGGGCAAGGGGCTGGAGAAGGGCCTGGAGCGCAAGTGCTGTGAGGAGCGGCTGAGGGAGCTGGGGGTGTTTGGTCTGGAGAAGAGGCTCAGGGGAGACCCCTGAGTGTCACTCCCTACAACTGCCTGAAAGGAGGGTGGAGCCAGGTGGGGATCGGCCTCTTCTCCTGGGAAATACTTGGCAGGACAAGAGGACATAGTCTCAAGCTGTGCCAGAGGAGCTATAGGTTGGCCACTAAGAGGAATTTTTTGACAGAAAGGGTGATTAGGCATGGGAATGGACTGTCTAGGGAGATGGTGGAGTCACCATCCCTGGAGGGGCAGTGACAGCTGTTCTTAGGGCGTTTCCAGGATGACTTCATGCTGTTATTAACACTCCCAGTAGTCTAAGATTTGCACAGATGCCCGGGTGACAGTGGAAGAGAAGCAAATGATTTTACAGATGGTCATTTGGGTTCATGTGCATGGTGTTTTTCACTTGTGCTATACTTATTACTGCTACAAGTGAAAAGTGTGCTTGCTGAACCAGCAGTAACTATGTAAAATACTCTACAGGCATCCAGCAGATAAGAGCAAACCTAAGTTCTTTGCATCAAAAATTGTGTTTCTCTTACCTTAATGCAGCAAACCAGCCATCTTGTATTGCTGTGAAATTACATTCAACCCTCCCTTGGATATTGCCTCTCTCAAGGAATGTGAGAATGTGTAAGACACTGAGATACAAAAACTAAAGATTTCTGAATAGTGTCTATATTTTGTACTGTCTTGATGCTTTTCTAACTGCATTTCCTTCCTTACTAGGAAAGTTTGGCATTAATATTCTAGCTGAAAATGTAACAAGTCTGTCTTTCTTAAAATCCCTTAGAACAAAGACGACAGAAAGTCGAAGAATATCTGTTAAGAAAGAAGACTTTTTCTGGTGCGCCCATTCAAGAAAACCAGACATTGATAAGGTAATATTTCTGCTATGGCTTACATTCTCTTATTTTCATGTTCACTAATGTTCGTTCACTTTCCTCTCAGCTGGCTTCTGTAAGATCATGTGGTGCAAAGATACCACTTGCTAGCTAGAACGTTCATTTTCAGTCACATGCAGTAGTGCCACATCTCTTATATAACACATCATAAAGCAGCTGAGGAAGAATTTGGATTTGTAACCTCAAAGTGAGATGTTTTTCTTCTGTCAATACATTCTCATAGTTGCTAGGAGACAATACCGGTCTTGGTGGTTTTGTAACTTTCTGGGTAGTCTGATGCCAGCTCTGGTGCCTGACTGAAGGTTTTGGAACCTGTCAGTGTGGTAGGAACTACATGTCCTTGTTCAGACTTGCCTCAAATGGCCTGGGCTCTCATGATTGCAGTAGCTGAGCTTCAGCTTCTTGTGCTTTCCCCTCAACTGCAGCATTTAGAAACTTGACCTTCTGTAGCAGATGCATCAGACCAGATAAGCTGGTACTCATTCTTAAAAATAAGTAAATTCCAATCTGGAATTTAGGCAGTTCTTTATGGTGTAAGGAGGGATGTTTTGCAGCCTGGATTCTGATCAGTGGTTGCTTAACCATTTGTTTTTGCTGGAGGAATAGTACAAGCTGAACAGAAATGCTTCAGTATGAGTTCATTCTGCAGACTGCCAACTGAAACATGTGAACATCCTCTAAAAATACATTCCTTTGTTGCATGATCTGAGATGTCTTTTTATTTTTTTTAAGCAGTAGCAGAACTAGGAGAGCGACAACCAGTAAACTGCAAGAGAAGCTACAGCTCTCAACATCTCCAAAGCCAGAAATGGTGAGTTTTTGACTGATACTTAAATATTGATGGCACTCTGTTTCTATGGCTACAACATTCCACTTACTTAAATCTATTTATGTTGTATGACTTCCAGAGCATGAGAAGTTTGCAGGTGCAGAGGTGTGGTTTGTTAAAACTTTATTGAGTCACTACTTATTATATGCTTTTTGGAAAGCTGTCATATTACAGTAGGAAAGGGATCATATTGATATTCAGTTTGTACCCAACAAGAGAGAGAATTAAAGAGGATACCATTATTGCTGAAATAATGCTTAAATTTTAACGACATTTCTCAAGAATCTCAGAGGGGTTTTTGATGCATTTTGAGTCATTAATTAAATATCTGAGGAAGGTCTTCTGTCACAGTAAAAAAGTTTTCTGTTACTTGGAAGAAAGCCAAACTATTAACAAAACAGTGTGTATGGTTTTTCAGTGGTATGCTGGCAAAACTAATGTAATCAAAAGTAGATGCCAATACCAAATCAGAGTTTAAGGGAACGTGTTCATTTTGTATCATTTTCCTGGATTTAAGATGCAAATGGTTGTGTTGCTTAGAAATAGCAAAATCGAGATTCTTTTCCAGACCTGTTCTCAGGGAAAGGCGAGGAAAAAATAGACATAAGACCTGTGTTCATGTTAGACTGTTTTGAGTTTGGATTTCAAAAGATTTGAGACCTGGAGTGATTTGAGGAGAAAACTTAAAACTTCAAAACTGAATGTTGAGGAGAAAAATTCCAAACCTGAGAACAAAAGTGGTTTTTTTTAGAAATTTCCTGAAGGGACATATTTTGTTCTGTATAAATGCCTTGTGTGATTTTTCAAGTTGAATTAAGCTACATAGTTTCCTGAAATAATAGTCCTCACACTCAAGCTGTAAGTATGTAGGCTTTGTCAAATCTAACTACTAAGCCTCAATGACATACTGGGAAATGAGATGCAGTGCAGTTTTCTTAGAGGTCAAGGGCATCTTCCTTAAAGTCTGCTTCTGCAGACTTCCATGTGTCATTCACTTTATTTTTTTCCCTACCTTTGGATATTTCACTCTTCCAAAAGCTGCTGCTTGGACAATGCTGAATTAGTGGCTGTAGAGCATCTTTTTTGGAGGAAAAGACTAGATTCCATTTCTCGTGAGGGGTTGTGCTGAGAACATATGGCTGAGAGTTTCAGTAAAGCCATGTAAAACAGATGTAACTATTCTCAACTTGCAGTATTCTGTATCTCAATAGTAAGAAAAATTCTCTTCTGGTAACATCTCCTAGTGTCCTATTTACTGTTTTACTCACTACCTTGTGTTAGTAGTCCATTCATACTAAGTGCAAGAATGGTGCTGCCATTAAGTGATGAGGTGCAGAGATACTGCTTTTGACTAGATACAGCTGAAAGCAAGTTTCTACTTTGTAACTCTTCCAAGAAGGTAATTTTGTCAGTTAAAAGCCAGCAGTTGCTTACTTCCAAGGCAGAATTTAAGCAATTTTTATTTGATTTTTTTGATGGGAATTCTGCAGTAAGAGTTGACAAATAATTTACTCACTATTTACACATTACTTCTCTAGGCACCTTTAAACTGGCATTTACTGTTAAGCACTTTAGTCCTGTAAATCATTGGAAGCCTCTTTGGAAACAAGTAACATGCAGCATGAATGTGCTTCTGACATTTCCATGAATTTGCTTTTGATTTCAGGAAAATAAGGAGAATGCTGATAAAGTGTCATGGGACCAATCAATTGTAAGCTCAGAAACAAATGTTACTTTAAACTCTTCTACAATCCCACTGACAAGTTGCATATCAGGCACAAAGTGTAATCTTGAAAATCAAGCTCCAAAGAATAAAGTTATTGATATAAAATCTCAGCATACATCACTTAGCAAGGCCTTCTTGGAAATAAAAAGAATTAGAGAAAGGCATTTGGCAGCAGAAAAACAAAATGCAAGTATCGGTGTACCAAAGAAACCAGCTCTTGGCAGATATCGTGGCAAAGTTATCCAATCCAAGATAAATTCTTTCCGAAAAGGAGTAAAACCTGAGGAGGAGAAGAGTTCTTTGCCAGACAAGAAGCTTTTTCCTTCTGCCACCAAACAAGCAGCAAATTCTTTGTCCGTGAAAAGCTGTAATGCAGTTCTGAAGACCATCAAAGTCGCAAACAACCCTGAGTCTGTAAAATCAAATCTGCCATTTCATAGCAGACCATCTGACAAAGCTGCTACTAATTTGCAGTCTGGCCTGAAGAAACAGCTGACATTTGCTGTGGCACCAAAGAAAGTAACAGTCCCAAAAGTGGTTGGTGGAAAGGGACCCCAGCCACTGAAGGCTGCTCCTAGCAATCCTGGTCACAGAGTGCGAGGTGTGAAGAAACACGCAGGTTTTTGTGAGGATGCAAGACCAGAAGCTCCAGCAAAATCAACTTCTGTTTTTCCTGGTGCAAAATCAGGACAGAATTCTAAAATGGGTGACAAGAGAAAATCTGTTGTGCCAAAGGAGTCAGTAGAAGAGAGAAGGTAACTAAATTACTGTTGTAGCTTGATCTTGGAAGTTATTCAGGCCTTTTTTCCAAGAATATCTAGTTTGATCTTTTTGTTGCTGTATAGACTCTGAAAAACAGAGAACTAAGTGTTTTGACTTGATGCCCAAGGACAGCAGACTAAAACTTTAGACTTAAACCAAGAAATTTGGATTCAAGTTAATTGCAGGAACTCTCCAGGCTTACAACTTTTCCTGTGCAGTTAAGAAATGTATATTGCTGGAGCTGTTTTTTAGTCTTACGTGTTGTGACAGCCTTAAATGGGACAGATAATCCTGTAAATTAACTTCACTTGCATGTCAAAATTTTAAAAAATTGACTGAGGCAGGATGCATATAGATGGGAGCATCTTTACAGACAGAGGGCACTTGTCAATGACACTTTTCAGTTTGGTGAATGCAGCATAGACAATGGTGGGAATGTTTCACAGCCTAAGAGTTATTAAATATTTGTCATATAGAGCTCCTTGTAGTAAGTCATATTTACTAAAAATTGATGGTCTCGTGGGTGGGGTTGAAATGAAACATTAACACTGAATTACACTTCACATCAGTTTCAGATTTTATAAATTATGTGATAGGGTTGTTTTGGGCTGCTCTCCATGCTTTGTGTCTTAAGAGATTAGTTTCTAGTTTTCTAGTTTGAAGTGGGTTGGGAGGGGAAGGTGACACAAATGAATAATTCAGAAGCTTTTTTTTACCTTCTTTTGAAAACAAGGGTCTGTAATCTAACTCTCTTGTTGCAGCTGGAAGGGAAGAGATGAAAGCATTTTAACCTGATGATGGATACCTAAAGCAGACAGTAATATGCATAGTTCTGAAATTTCCATGCAGATCTAAAAAGCAGCTTTATTCATCTTGGGATTAAGGGAAGAAGACTGAGACTATCTGAAAAGTGTATCTTGGCATGACTTACCCTAATTAGTGTCAGTCAATATAAAAACCTCAATCAAACATCTGTCACTTCAGCTAATGATATTCCTAAATGCAGAGCTCGCCTGGATGAATGGAGGGCATCTAGAGGAAAAGTGATGAGACGACCTCCTATACATGCACTTCTGGGACCCCAGGCCAAAAGTGAAGAACAAGAGTTGTCTGCTGCTGATACAGAAAAGGTCAACAAGACTCTAAATGAATGCCTGCAGTTGACAGAACAGGTACTTGGACTCCTGCCTACTGAGTTCTGATCATATAGGTCCTGACAACACATAAATCCTCTGGGCATGCTAGACCCATGTGAATCAGATAAAGGGAGGGACTAACTGTTCCCCATGTTAAGCAATATCATAGCTTTTGCCAACAACTGAAGAAATTAAGCTTTACTGACTTACTGAGGTACTGAAAAAGTATAGACAATAATGGTAAAAATAGTAGAACTATAGCATAATGAGAGTAGCTAGGAGGAGTTAACCTCTAAAACAAGTTTGCATTTGCAGAAACTTTTCTGCACTTCTGAAAAAGTCTGTTTCAAGTAGTTCTGAAGATACCTGGTACATCTTGCTACCCCTTCTACTTACAATACTGTATGAATAACTGTAATTTTGAAGAATAGGTGAATAACAGTTCTGCCAAAGGAAAAAACCCCTTGCTTTCTAGTTCAAAAGCAGCAAAACTACAGCACCTCAGTGTGTCAAATGCATTTAAATCTCTACTTTTGTGCTGATTTTAGGGACAGCAAGGTGATGAAGTACGTGCCATGTTGGAAGATCTGATACAGAGCATTCCTGGGGTTAAAAAGCTTGCAAAATATTGGATCTGCTGTATGCATCTTGAACAGATGGGCCAGCTTGGAAAGCTTATTGCTGTCTATGAGGAGGCCATTTTGGCAGGAGCAATGGTAAGCAACTTTTCTTAAAATTTATGATCAACAATTAGGCATGAAAGTATGGCATGTAAAATACAACTGCTTCTGATTTTATTAAATACATTTATACTAGGAGGAGAACCACATGATCTACCTGACCATTAAAATAATGGATTTGGTTTGCTCTGTAACCACTTTAGGTACTACTTTGAAGAAGAGAGGTTTAGGACCATCAAATTATCATATGATGTTCTGCCTAGAAGGAATTAAGGATTTAGACTTCTAGTACCACTAGAAACCCAAAATAGAACTTAATTTTACACTTACTGATGGACTTAATTGCTGTGCTTTAATATTAGCAAGATTTCAGGGCATCAAATACAGCTTTAGCACACTAAATACTGAAAATACAGGATTCACTTGTATTCTGACTTAAGTCTGAACAGCATTAAATAAAAGGATTTGTAATAGGAGTATCATGTGGCTTGCTCCACTTTCCCTGTAACTATTATACCAAACAAATAAGCTGAGATGAAAATTCGTTTTGGAATTGTTTTTCTAAAACTGTACAACTTTTTTTCAGCCCAAAGAGGAATTGCGATACACACTAATAGATATAATCAAAAATAATGAAAATCTTTTTAACTCTGAGAATGGTAAGTCTGAGTACTCTCTTCTAGTTATGTCTGACTTGACAGGCAACACAAGCTGTTTAAACTATTTGTACTAATATTAAATTTTATTTCATGGAAAATTTTCCATGATCATTTTTATACTCAATTGTCTTTGAAAACAATCTTGGCTAAAGGGATCCTTTTCAGCAGTGGGCATGTTAAAATGATTGGAGATGCTCTTGTATTCAAACTTGTTACTTAAACTTTATCAAAGCTATGTCATCCACCTATTTCAGCCTGATAATCAAAGAGTAAATAAAAATATTCTTGTGAGTTAAAAATCACACAAAACTCCTTCACTACCAGAATCATGGTTGTGTTATGGCATAGTGTCAATTGTAAATATTCTGCTTTTGGAAATAAAGTAGCCATAAATATTTCCCTTCAATCTAACAAAACCTGACAAGTATCTGTACCCAGAAACTGACTGAAATACTTGTTGAGAGCTGCTGCACTTGAAAAGGAAGAGAATGACTTCTCAGGATGTGTACTTAGCCTGAGCTTTCAGGTTCTTGAAGGTTGCTAAAATTATTAGTAACTTAAATTGTTGTGGCTCTGACTCCAATGCATACTCAATTCATGTAAAGCTCTAAGATTTCAGATATTTCTCTGAAAACGTTCTCTTTAGTTGTAACTAATTGCAGGTGTACTTTCTTCAATGTTTTATTTTTAGGGGGAACTGTGATAGAAGCTCATTTAAATGAGCTAGTGGAAGTCAGCAAGGAACCAAATTCATCTGTAAAGCCAGTTCAGGAAACCTTCGAGGATCTCTGCCCTGATGATGACCAGAAAGCAGAGAGTGATAATAAGAAGGCAAGCAGTGAAGTTATCATAAAAGAAGACATTGATTTAGACTTAAAACCAATAGGAGAGATCTTGCCAAAAAAGAATAAAAAGCACAAGGCTAAAGAACGGGCAAAAAAGAAAGGAAAATGTGAAAGAGAACAGAATGAGGATGGGATAAAAAATACAGCCCAAACAATTAATTCTCCTGAGAAGGAGAATGACACATCTTATTCAATGAAATATAATCCTCCTCCCACACCATACTTGGAAAGGTAAGATGACTTGAGGTAACTATGGAAAGTCTGTAGTGTCCAGAGTAACAGCACTGTTTGTGTCCTGTTGAAACAGGGAGGAATACTTAAATAAAAGCTCTCAAGAACCACATTTTTAGGATTACTTCATCTTCCTTCAGAAAGAAGTATTTTTAAGTAAGCTTCTCTATTTACTCAAACTGTTTAGCTTTTTGAAGTGTTCACTACAGAGTAACCGGACTTTTGTGTCAGATCTAAATTCCAGATCTAGGATCCCCTCCCACTGCCAAAATGGCAGTAGCAGTTGTACACTGAGCTAGGTAAAGAGAAAACAGATGTCTCCATTTCTCCCCTTTTCAAATGTAGATAAGGTTGTATGTCATATAACACAGAACTAGTGAACAAGATCTAAGTGGCCTGTCAAGGTTATTTTAATTGTATCTTGAGGGAAAAACTTGGATAGTAACCTTAGTACAAACCAACTTAATTTTTTTTTTTTTTGCCATAAGCTTTCGCTTAAGATAGCAGATTTAGGACAGTTGTGCCCAGCTTTGACATCTGATGGAGTTGGAGTTCTGGCATTTGTCCACTGGCCCTCACAGCTGAAAGAACAGTTTCCCTGGATAGAATGGGAAAGAATCTTTGGGAGCTCTTTTGAGGAGGTTTTCTGGGTTAAAATACTTTGCCTAGGAAAAGAGTTGTACATTTGGTTTTAACTGGATGAATGGGAAGGGGCTCATTTCCTTTGGCTATGGCAATGGGAAAGAGTTGAACAGGAATCATGATTTGCTGTTTCTGTCAATTGCTGCAGAGGTAACTTGTATATTGGCATGCCTGACGTTTAGTGGCTTTGGTTTATTTTTTTCTTAAGTGTGAAGATGCATCCTGAGACAAATGACTGCAGTGCTAAAGATCTGAAACTTGTAACTCCTTTGCGATATTCCCAACGCATTCGGGAGAAGATGACGTGCAAGCTGTCTGATGTTGTTAAAGTTCAAGATCCGTGTGTCTCTTCACTTGAGCAGCTGAGAGACTTGGAATCAGAAGCAGCCACTATGTTTATCCACAAAAAGAGCAATGCCCTCCAAGAAACAAGTGGTGAAATAGAAGAGTAAAAGTAGTGCTACTGTGAGGGAGGGTTAAAGATTTGATATTTTTTAAGGAGAATTGAAGGGTACTTGTTTTACACAGCTTTGAGAAAGGAGCTGTCTAAAACTTCTGTGGATGGCTTGAGCTGAAATTTGACTGCTTGAGTCACTACAACTTTTAAAGTTCCTACTTTTTCAAAATTGTAACAAATCTGCCCTGGTTTAGTAGTAGACTAAACACTTTTGTCTTTATGTTGACTATGTTTCATTAAGTTTTCAGTTAAGGACTAGGTATAATGCTTCATGTTAGTAGTTGACTGTAGTATATTGCTAATACCTACTGTTTTTGTGTTACAATTCCTATGAATTCCATAGAAACCCATTCTTTTAGTTTAAGAAAACAAAGTGATACAGGTGTTCCATTAGGGCAATGTCTACTCTGACAAGATTTAGCTTTGAGAAATGAAGCCATTGCATTTCAATAAAATCCGGTCTTGTTTCATTAAACAAAATTTATTGAGGATTAAATGAGCAAACAGCGCTGGGCGGCCGGGGAGTCTCTGCTCCACCAATGGCACAGGAAGGAAATCTCGTTAGTTTCCCCTTTTCATACAGTCTTTCTTCCATTCCTTCAGGAGTACACTCCTATGTCTCCGAGTTCCACCCATTACGATTTCCGGTGTTAATAGGCCTCTGTGCGCACGACTTCCTTGTTCCAGGGTCTGGCCGCCCACTCGGTGGTCGTGGGGATGAAGGCGATTGGTCTTCCTCTCGTTAGCTCTGTGTGACCTTGTTCCTGGTGTCTGCACAGTGTCTCATCCTTACATAACTCATTTGCTGAATTCCTTACAAGGGTGTCTTAAACTTATAGCAAACTATTCACAACAGGGTTCTGCGGTTTGACATTAAGCAAGTTCTAATATACATTAACTCTGTCTTAGCGTTACAGGACTTCTGCGGTTTAATGTTTCTATACAAACAAGTTCACTAACTTTGATCAGCAAATTATTCATTTCAGTTTTTATTAACCATTACAATTCCCCCCTTTTCTTCTTTACAATTCTCCCCTGTTTTTCTTTAATTTGCTTATCAAATTTCAACACAGCCTTCTGCTTTTAAAATAAGTGAGCTTTCTAGTTTGACTTCTGATGATTTTTGTTCACGTTCATTTAAATCAATATATTGGTATCTTAATACTGTCAGTTGGATTGTTTCTACTCTTCTTTTAATAAGGGCTACGACTTTATTTAAGACACATGGCCTAAAGGTAAAAATTAACAATAATACAACTAAAGGTCCTATTTAAAGTTGATACTGAAGTTGTTAGCCACAGTGATTGGTTAAACCATGATTCAAACCATGTTTGCTGAGGTTCTCTTTTCCTTTCCTTTGAGCAATCCCTTCTCGTAGTTTAGCCAAGGAGTCTCGGACTACCCCTGAATGATCTGCGTAGAAACAACATTCCTCTCCTGAGGCAGCACATAACTCCCCTTGCTGTAAAAATAACAAATACAATCTTTTCCTGTTTTGTAAGACTACTTCAGACAAAGGAAGTAAGGGATTTTTAAAGTATGATATGGATTTCTCAATTCTCTCAAGGTCTTCAGCTACCACTGCTCTCAAAGATGATAATTCCCGATTTTGTTGTATAAGGGAGGTAATTCCTGTTGCTGCTCCATTGCTCCCAAGTCAGTAAGGGCAGCTATAGTTATTGCAGTTACAGGTTCTCTTTTTTTCATTTCATGGTTATTGCTATTCCAGTGTGTACACATAGCTTCTTCTGGATGATAAAGAATTCATGGAATAACATGTAATATTCCTTACTACTATTAAAGACATTTAAAGATAAACATGGAGTTAAGCCAGTTTTTGAACAAATCCACCATTCCCCTTCATTGGGTATGACCCAGTTACTCCCTGTTTTATTTATTTCTTTCGTCTGGGTACTACATAGTTCTTGTTTTGCAGTGGGCACCTTCCCTAAACATATTCCTTTTCCCTTAACTTGTTGTAAGGTGAGACCAATCCTCTTTTCTTCTCATCGGCATTGTGAGGAGTTGCTTTCATTAGTTAAATTATAAGTGGTATTGAGCCCTATTGCTTCATATAGAGGGGGTTTAATATCATAGCATAACCAACAGGTTCAGGCAGCATCTGAATTTGTGTGATGAAGCGCTTGATATGCTGCTTGAACTAGCTTTTATAATGGATTAAGACTCTTTTCTGTTAGGGTGTTATCCTATGGAGTGGGCTCTGGAGTTGTGATATTTGAAAAGGTTTCGTTCTGGGGATGCCTGGTCCTTTGGGGCTTCTTTTGCTCTCCTTTTATAATCCTATTGGGGCCTATTGCTTGTGAGGCCAAAATCTCCTGCTTTTGGATGAGGATTAATCCTCCTCTATCTATTCCAGGTTCCCAGTATCTAACTCCCCAGATTTTTCCTAGAATCCATCCTGGGTCTTGTGGTTCTGTGACATTAAGGATTAGGTATTGACAGTTGCTGTTACCTACTATTCCACCCGTGGAGTCATGTTTTGGTGGATTACAGCCATATGGTCCCCACCCTACCTTTAGAAACTTATCTTTGCTCCCAGGGGCCCAAGCAGAAGCTATTGTCTCACAGCCCCAGTAGGCACAATAGTATTGCTTAGGGCTATTGCAATAACTTTTGCCCGGATTAGAATTTGGGCAGAAATAATAAGCCTTTTGATTTAAACATGGACTTATGGGTGCTAATTCACAAAGAGGAGCAGTGAAGCTAGGGGATCCTGCCGTGATTTGCCTTTGAATGGCTGTTGAATCTTCCCATCTTGTGAGGATCCATTCATATGATTGGTGGGGACTGTCCCCTCGTATACAACTTATCCACAGCGGAATTAGCAATTTCCACATTTTGATTATACCCAAGAATTTATTTCACTATTTCTGGCCAAAACCACTGGTGAGTTCTTGGCAACTACAGGGCTTAGCTGACAGGACCAGTGTGTTTATTGCCCACGTTTTACTCTGCTTTCTACGTCTACTCCTTTTCAGGGAGCAACGAGGTATGGTTTCTTCTCAGCAGCAGAAGTATTCTTCAGGACAATCTGGTTTCCTGTCACCCTGATATTTAGTTTGCCTTATTCCAAGTGGGATTGCCTAAGAAGTTCTTTTATATTCACGGAGGTTTTAAACTCACTTGTTTTGGTACCTCAGATTCCTCCTAACTTCTCAGCTCCACTCTGCCTTTATGATTTAGTTAACGCTCAGGCTCTGGTTCTTGAGGTTGTCCTTTACAGGAGGGCCAATGTCCCTTAATTTATCGTTGGTTCTGTCTTTTAGTTTACACTCAGGATACAGCACAGAAGGAGAGTTTACTCCTTTGTTATGATAGTACCACAATATTTTACAATAGTTACACTTAACACAAATGAAAGGATAACAATTACAGTTTAGTTTTACACAAGTTATCCTCGAGATGTGTCTTGGAGTAGGCATTCACGAGGATGTTTGTGGTCTAGTTTGAAGTCCTCCGGTAGTGAGATCGCTCTTTAGTTTTCATGACTTCTTGGTAATTTTCAATTTCATAGGATTGGATCCAGGGGTTACTGTCCACTCATCTGATTGAACTGGTCCCTTGGATCGACTGGCATGTGTCTATCCTCTCTCAACAGTCCGAATTGCAGTATCTGTGGTAAGTAAGACAGTAAAAGGTCCTTAATGGGGTGTCAGAGAAGACTCCCTCCACGTTTTAATTAATACCCGACCACCTGGTCAAATCTTATGTATGGTGATATCCAAGGCAGGTCTCTGAACCACTAGGCCCTTTTTTCTTAGCTCCTGTCTCCGTTTCATCAATTCAATTAGCTATTCCTGCAGTAATTTATCTTCCACTTTTGGATGTTCTATTGGAAATCCAAAAGCGTATGGTATCCCATATATTATCTCGAAGGGTGAGATTCCCGTGTCTGTGCGGGGCTGAGTTCTAATATACAACAAAGTCAGTGGCAGATACTTCACCCAAGTCATTTATTTTATATCATTAGTTTAGTTATGTTTCTTGATTTCCCCATTCATCCTTTCTACTCTTCCTGAGCTCTGTGGGTGCCATGGAGTATGATATTCCCATTTTGTCCCAGAAAGTTTCGCTGTTTCTGTAATCACTTTTGATGTAAAATATGGACCTCTGTCTGAGTCTATTACTGCTATAGTTCCATATCTCAGAATAATCTCTTCTAATAATTTTAATTACAGTTTTTGCTGTAGCTTTAGCAACAGGAAAGGCTTCAACAAAGTAAGATGATCTACTAATACTAACAAGTAATGGTATCTTCCTACTTCAGGTAACTCAGTAAAGTCTGCTTGTACCCTTTCAAACAGTGTCTTAGCTATTCTTCTTTGTATTTTCTCCTTTAATTGTCTCTTGTTTACCCTTTGACATATTAAACATCCTTCCAATATTTTCTTTGCAATCCCACATGCTCCTATATAGTTTATTTCAAATTGGTCTAAGACCTGCATTCCCCAATGGGTCTGTTGATGCAGCCATCCCATTACTTTCTGAGCTAAGCCTTTTGGGAGGACCTCACATCCATTTACTATTTTGTTCTCTCACTCTTACTTGTTGTAATTTACCCTTTTCTTTATCGGTGAAACTTGATTATTGGAATTTCTTCTTTCTCTAGGTCTTCTAATATTAATAGTGCTGCCTTTTTTTGCTTCCTCATCAGCTAAATTATTTCCCCTTATCGTGAGTTTAAGTCCCTTTTGGTGTCCCCGAACCTGCACTACCGTTATCTTTTGCGGTTTTCTCAAAGCCTCTAATGTTTCCTTGTTTAACGCCTCATGGATCAACCCCTTCCCTTGGGTTAATCCTCGTTCCTCCCAAATTTTCCCAAAGGTGTGCACCACTCTGAAGGCATATTTAGAATCTGTATAAAAATAGTTCCTCTTTTATCTTTTAATAGCTGCAAGGCCCTTAATAGGGCATATAATTCACAGGCTGGAGCCAACCAGGCTATATCCAAAGGTCCTGATTTTTTTAACTTTAAAGGTTTTCCCATCTATTATAGCATATCTCAAT
Organism: Notiomystis cincta; assembly: GCA_013398075.1. Classification (NCBI taxonomy): domain Eukaryota; kingdom Metazoa; phylum Chordata; class Aves; order Passeriformes; family Notiomystidae; genus Notiomystis; species Notiomystis cincta. The sequence goes on from VZRX01020734.1 coordinate 108,700, forward strand.
TTATGTTGTTCATTAACTACCCTAGATGATCCATCCAGATATAATTTTTCTCTGTCTGGTAACTCTTCCATTTTTAAGTCTTCCCTAACCTTTGATTGAAATTCTATTAGTTTCATACAATCATTCTTGCGCTGGTTATCCACATAAAAATTGAGTTGGGTTCTGCAAACTAGTAGTCTCTAGTTCCAGTTTGGGTGAGTGGATTGAAATGCTTTCATACTTCAGTAGTCGGCTATCGGTTAGCCACTTATCTGCTTTCTGCTGTAAAGTAGCTCTTCTATTGTGAGGAGAATGAACTTCTAATTCTCCTCCAAAAGTCACTTTCCCAGCCTCTTTTACCAGTAAGGCTGTGGCCACAATGGCTTGTAAGCATGTCAGCCACCCTTGGCTCACAGGGTCTAACAATTTTGAGTAATCTTCTACAGGCTTTTTGTGACCGGCCCATTCTTGAGTCAATACCTCATATGCAGTTCCATCTTCAGTATTCACAAACAAATAAAATGGCCTTTTTATGTCTGGTAAGCTTAACACCAGGGCATTTACTAAATCAGCCTTTAATTCCTCCAACTGTTTTTCATTTTCACTATTCCACTTTAACAGTCCGTTTATAGTCAATTTTTCATATAGGAATTTCACCTTACTACTATAATTTTCAATCCATTGCTTACAATACCAAATAAGCCTAGGAGTTGTCTAACTTGTCTTTTATTCCAGGGAGCCTGAAGAGACAAAATCCTGTTCACCCACTCAGGATCTAACTTTTTATATCCCCGACTTAACCAGTGCCCTAAATATTTCACTTCTTTGGTAAATTGTAATTTGAATTTTGATACTTTTAAGCTTTTTAGACTCAGAAAATTAGGTAGCTTAATGGTTTCCTGTTGGACCTCCTCTTGATCCTTTCCTGCAATTAAGAGATCGTCTATGTATTGTACTAAGGTAACATTCTCACTCAATTCCAATGACTTTAATATAATATTTGTTCTAGGGCCTGGCCGAATAAATTAGGGGATTTGGTAAGTCCCTGAGGCAAGACAGTCCATCTTGGTTGCTGTTTTTGACGTGTTTCTGGATCTTCCCACTCAAATGCAAAGTAATCCCTACATTCCTTCTTCAAAGGGCAGGCCCAGAAGGCATCTTTTAGATCCACTACACTGTACCATTTAGAATCAGGGGAAAGTTGATTCAATAAAATATAAGGATTTGCAACCACTGGGAATCGAGTAATCGTTCTCTTATTTATTTCTCTTAAGTCCTGTACTAATCGATATGAGCTGTCCGGTTTCTTTACCGGTAAGATCGGGGTATTAAGGGGGGACATACATGGTTCTAATAAAACCCTTGTACCAGCAGCCTTCTGATTATAGGCTGTAATCCTTTTCTTCCTTCATGGGAGATGGGATATTGTTTCACTCTTACTGGTTCTTTGGGGTTTTTAATAATGACCTCAAGTGGTTTTATATTTAGTTTTCCTACTGACTCTGTAGTTAGTGTACTGTGCCTCCGGATTTATTCTTTTCTCATCTTCTGCAGTGAGAGTATAAAGTTTTATATGCAACTGTTTTTCCTCAACTTCTAGGTTTATACCTAAGTCAATCATTAAGTCTCTTCCTAACAAATTATATTCAGCTTCTGGGACCAACAAAAATGATCCTATCCTAAATTTAGATGGAGTTTCTATTTCAACCTCTTTTATGATTGGTACCTTAAAGGGTTCTCCCTTAGCCCCAGTGACTTGTAATTTTTCTGAGGATGGAAAACTCTTGCTGCTGGGGACCCAACTTTAATTTTATCAAGGGCTCTGTATTTTTTGGAGTCCCCAGCAGATAGAGCCCTGACCCCCCTAGTCTTCTTTAAAAACTTGCTGATCTTGTAAATGCTTCCTGCAATTCCTCTTTAAGTGACCCTTCTTCTGACAGTAAAAACATTCTATATTTCTGAGCATTCTTGGGTCCTCCTGGACCCGTTGAGATCACTCCTCTAGTTTTCGGTATCCCTTCTGTTGTTCCTGTTCCCTTCCTCCTTTCTGCCCCTCTCTTACTGCTGCTACCAAAATTCTTGCCTGCTTCTTCTGGCTTTCCTCTTCTCTCCTCACATAAATTTTCTGGGCTTCCCATAGGAGTTCATCCAAACCCTTTTCCTGCCAATCTTCAATCTTTTCTAACTTCTTCTGGATGTCAATCCATGATTTTGCCACAAATTGAGTTTTTAACAGGGCTTGTCCTACTGCAGTATTAGGGTCAAGCCCTGAGTAAAGTTGTAGACTTTTTCTTAGCCTTTCTAACCAAACGGTGGGGGTCTCATCTATTTTTTGGTGTTCACTAAAAGCTTTATTTGTGTTTTGACCTCTTGGAGCAGATTCTCTAATTCCTTGGACTATCATATCTCTTAAGTCTGCCCTATTTGTTTGGTGTGCTGGATCCTGATTATTCCAATTAGGCTGTTATAAGGGCCATTTGATGTCAGCACCGGGTCCCTGCTGGTGTCTCTAATCTCAATTCCTCATTCCTGCCCTCCTGCTCATTTCTCTTTCTTCTGTGGTAAATAATGTTCTTAAGATTGCCTGTATTTCATCCCAAGTATATGTACTGGGACTGAGAAATTGATCAAATCTTTCAACTACCCCCAAAGGCTCTTCTAACAGATTCCCCATTTCCTTTTGAATTCCCTTACATCTCCTGAATTTAGGGGCATCGACACAAATCCTACACCCAGTTGTGGTCCACCCATTGTAATTTCCCTTAAGGGGAAGAGCTGATTTTCTGGCTTATTTTGTTCTTTAGTCTGGCTTCTTGTGATTCTTCTATTTTCCATAGGGGATTGTGAAGGCAAGGGAGTAGGTAAAGGGGATTCTGGAGCTGTTGGGATAGGGGGAGTAGGAGCCAGTGCAGGGACAGGGGGAAGACAAGAAGGAGGTGACATTTGTGAATCCTCCAAGTCCCAATTCTGTTTCTTTGTTCCCTTCTTCTCTTTTAGAAGGAACAAGTAAGTCTTGGTAAAAAAGGTTCAGGTTTCTGCTCTTATCCATAAACTTGCATACTCGCTTTTCTTTCAACTATATGGTTCTTTACTATTAACATAAATATTCAAGGCTTGACATATCCAATCTTCAAAGGACCCAAATACAAATGATCCTTCCTGATTTGCTTCCCTCCCCACACTTCCACACAGTAGTGTACCATTTTCTCTCTATCTTTCCCTTTTCTAGATGGCCAATTGTCCCAGTCTGTAACCATCAGTCCCAATGGACTATCCGGGGGGATATCAGGTAATCCCACCCCAAAAGTCATGGAAACAGAAGATTTACTTCTCTTCTGCCCTATCTTCCGGAAATGCCTTTTCACTCGCAACAGCCGCTTCCCTTCTTTGGTGGCTCACGCCCTCACGGGCTATGAGAAATGCACTGCTGGAAGGTCTGCACTCACTTTGTCCTGAAAGGACGTCTCAAGCACTCTGGGAATCCACCCTGACCAAACGGAACCCCTTACCAATACTTACTCTCTCCTGAGTCTTCGTTCGGGTCTTCGTGCACAAAAATTACGGGGAACTGCAGTATCCTCTGCTCATTTGTCTCAATTTAGGGTCGGAAATACAGGATTTGGTGAGAGTATCTCACCCTCGAGGACCATTCAAGCATGGGGCCTGCATCCGAGTCACGGCACCAAACTGTTATCGTTATTTTCAATAAAATCCGATCTTGTTTCGTTAAACAAGATTTATTGAGGATTAAATGAGCA
>VZRX01020740.1:0-11611 GCA_013398075.1 Notiomystis cincta
TGTCAGAGCTGGAGGAGCTTCCCACAGAGCAGGAAAGGATGCTCTGGGTGTTGGCACAGCTGGAGGAGCTTCCCCAAATACAGAAAACAATGCTATGAGTGTTGTCAGAGCTGCAGAAGCTTCTCTGGGTGTTGGCAGAGCTGGAGGAGCTTCCCTGGGTGTTGTGAGAGCTGGAGGAGCTTCCCTGGGTGTTGTGAGAGCTGGAGGAGCTTCCCTGGGTGTTGTCAGAGCTGGAGGAGCTTCCCTGGGTGTTGTCAGAGCTGGAGGAGCTTCCCTGGGTGTTGTCAGAGCTGCTCCCTGAGGACCCTGCTGTTTCCAACAGAAGGAGGGAGCAGTGCCCCTCTTGAACAGTGCAATATTTAACAGCAACACAAACCCCTCCTGCATTTCCCCACCGTGGGCTGAGTCAGTGGGAGGTCAGGCCTGAATCTTTGCCAGGTCTCCACCTCCACGAGGGAACAAAGGCAAAGGTTTCCCAAATCCCAGCCTTGGCTCCCAGCCTCGGGAGCTCCCCTGTGCAGCTTTTCCCTGCAGGAACTCGAGCCCCACGGTGGGAGTGGTGCCAGGGGGAAGAAAATTTGGAGTCTGGAGTGCTGCAGGGCCATGGTTTGTGTGAAACTGAGCTTGGATTTGCTGGCTCCAGGGAGAGGTTTGCTGGGAACTCCCTGAGAGGGGGAGCCTGAAGGAATTTGACATTTTTTATTCAGCAAGTGGGACCCTCCCTCGGTGCTCACCCAGCCCTGCCCCAGATCCAGGCAGTGTCTGCAGGATCATGGAAAAAGAGTGAGGAAACACTTTGGGATGAGCTCCCCACCCGCAGGAGCTGCAGGGGCAGTGTCTCCACACAGTATTTTAACTCTGAGGAGTCAATTCTTTAGCAAATAGTCTTAAAAAGCATGCTGGTGTCTCTTACCTCCTGTAAATGAATCTGCTTTTCCAAGGAAACAGTCCCCTGGACACTTTATCCAAAGGATTTATCGGATAGCAAGCAATGATGCACAGATGTTGACTTTTGCAATGATTTTTGTTCTCTCCAAATGGGCAAAAGTCCCCTCCTGAGACTTGACAGCTCATGGGTTGATGTAATTGTTTTGGGTTTTTTTTTGTTTTTTTGTTTTGTTTTGCATTTAACTGGATTGTAATAAGATTGACTTAAAATTATTAATTCTAATCAGTGATTAGAAATACATGTAAAGAGTTTTATGTACAGTAGAGGAACAAAGTTACATGATTTTAAAGAATGGAAACCCAGACTATCACCTACCCTAGAATTGGTTCTACTCAAAGAGTGACCTCTTATTAGCATGGACTGCACTGTTCCTGTTAAATGTCTATTGCATAATTGAATTCTTTTTTTTGTAGATATTGTATTAAAACCCAAGTGTCTGTATAGTTAATATATAGCTGCTTATGTGTAAATGCTATTTTAAACACTAAAAAGCTTTTAATTTTATGTGATAACTGCAGTGTTTGTGTTCACTTCTTTGCAGTGTTTCATCATCCTTCAGTCAGCATTGAGGAAATATTGGTTAAATCTTATTTTTTCCCCCTGCCACCAAAATTTTTTGATGATTATCCAGTATTGGAGGACATGGGAGCTCCAGACATGAGCAGGAACAACTTTCTCTGCTCAAGATTTCAAGGTCTTTTCCAGCCTAAATAACTCGAATTTTGCAGCCTAAATAAAAAGAACAACGAGCACATTCCCTCTCCCTAGCTGGTACAAATAAAAACGAGTGAAAGCTCATTTAAATTCCATCAATCCCAGCATTTCCCATTTAGGTGGATATTAAATGGTCAGAATTTAAGTGGATATTAAAGGATCAGAATTTACGTGAATTTTAAAAGATCAGAATTTAGGTAAATATTAAATGATCAGAATTTAGGTAAATATTAAAAGAGTTTAGGTGAATAGTAAAATATCAGCATTTTAGACAGACTGCAGGGCCTGCTGATGTTAAATCAGATTTTTTTTCCTTTCCCTATTTCTGCAATGATGATCAAAAGCAATTTAATGCTCCTCTGCTATGGAATCACAGCCCTGGAGCAAGGAATATTGAGAATTTCAGGGGCACCAACACAGTTGTGAAGAATTCCTGCTCCAGGAACAAGGACTCCAGGCTCCAGGTGAGTTTTGGTTTTTTTAATTACACTAATTAAAATTAATTTTGGATGCAGGTGATCACAAAAGCAACTGCAGTGTGCCAAAAGGTTCTTTCTTTATTTTTTTTTTTTAAGAAAGAAAACATTCAGTGGTTTAGATGAATTTGTAAATTCTTTAATTGAGCTGGATTGATTAAATTCCAGTAACACGCAGTGGAGAGATGGAAAAATTTTAATGTAAGGGATTAAAAGAGCAGAAATGGAAAAACTTTTAAGGAATAAAAGAGCAGAATTGTGACTTCTCAGTGTGGGTGGGGAAAAGAAAAGACCTTGGTGGTGTCACTGGATATTGGCTTGGCAGAGTGTGAATTTTTTGGTGCTCTTTGCCTGGTTTTTTGGGGATGTTTTGGAGAGTGTGATTTGCACACTGCTCATTTCCATTCATCCTTCCCTGATTTCCATGGGACACAAATGAGTGAAATGGGATTTGAATGGGTAATGCCCCTTTTCCGTGGCACACACAACTGCTGTCACCTGTCAGGATGGTCTTTTTTGCTTCTCTTTTATTGGATTGACTTGATAAATTCTTACAAGGCTTGGGAAAGGACTCCTGGATGTTTATTTAATGAGAAAGGGAAATTACCAGGAGTGTTTACAGGGAAGTGCTCTGGGAGAGGCTTCTGGCTCTCCTTGAGAGATGGATATAAAATACCAATTCTGGAGGTGGGTTCATTACCTGAACCTGTTTTTGGCTCTTTTTGGGGGCTGAAAGGGGTTTGCAGAGAGGATGGAGGCTGCTGCTCTGGGGGCTTCAGCTGCTGAAGCTTTCACAGCACGGGGTGATGCTGCCTGGGGCCACAGAGTGCTCATAAACAGGATTATCTCCTTAAAACTCAGCTTCTGCCAGGGAGCAGCTGGCAGAGGGTGTGTGGTCACTGCTTGTTCACCGAGTCCTCCTCGGGCTCCTCCTCGGTGGGGTTCTGGAAATAATCCCCGGTGTTCAGATCGGGCCTGAACACGATGATGTAGCACTTGGGCATGAAATAACTGCCCAGGATACCCAGAGTGGTGGCCAGGATGGTGCAAATCTGCGTGACGGCCCTGAGGACCGTCCTGAGCGTGGCGAAAATCACCACGAAGAAGATCCAGACGACGAAATAGATGAGGGTGGCAAAGGTGATGCCCCTGGCCACGTTGTACCTGCGGCCGGGGGTCTGCACCATGAAGGTGCACAGGAAGCAGCCGAAGGCCAGGCAGCTGTTGAAGCCGTGCAGGAGGGCAAAAGCCACCCAGGATTTGGTGCCACACACCAGCAGCACCTCGCTGGGCAGGGTTTTGTAGTCGGCCACCAAGTAATCGGCGCCCAGGCGGAGGTGGCAGAGGCAGAGCAGGCCCTGAGCGAGGAGGGAGGCGGCCACGAGCAGCCAGGCCCTGCCGCGGGTCACCCAGCGCAGCAGGCCGGGCGCGCAGCGCGGGAACTCGGTCACCAGCGTGATCTCCAGGGCCTTGGGCACGAAGGTGGCGAAGCAGCCGTTGAGGCCCAGGGCGTAGGAGAGCTGCTGCACCGTGCACAGCCCGTCGTCGGGCTTGCCCACGTAGAGGCAGCAGCTGAGGCTCAGCAGCACCAGGCACAGCAGGGCCAGCAGGCTCCTCGCCCCCCCGGCCGCCTGCACCAGCGGCGTCCGCAGGTGCTTGAGGAAGAGCAGCGCCGTGAGGCAGCTCAGGGCCGTGCTGAGGGCCATGAGCGTCAGCAAGGCCACCGCCAGCGGCTCGGCCCAGAACAGGAACCTCTCGCTGCGGTCCTGGCACTGCGTGCTGCGGGCGGGGGCCCACTGGTGCTGCGGGCAGGGCGAGCAGCTGGTGCTGTCTGCGGGGAGAGCCTGGTGAGAACCTGGGGAGAGCCCTGGGGAGAGCCTGGGGAGAATCCTGGGGAGAATCCTGGGAGAATCCTGGGGAGAGCCCTGGGGAGAATCCTGGGGAGCATCCTGGGAGAACCCTGGGGAGAATCCTGGGGAGAGCCCTGGGGAGAATCCTGGGGAGCATCCTGGGAGAACCCTGGGGAGAGCCTGGGGAGAATCCTGGGGAGAATCCTGGGAGAATCCTGGGGAGAGCCCTGGGGAGAATCCTGGGGAGCATCCTGGGAGAACCCTGGGGAGAGCCTGGGGAGAATCCTGGGGAGAGCCTCTGTGGAGAAACCTGTGAGAACCCTGGGGACCATCCTGGGGAGAACCCTGTGAGCATCCTGGGGACCACCTTGGTGGGCATCCTGGGGAGAACCCTGGGGAGAACCCTGCGAGCATCCTGGTGGGCATCCTAGGGAGCACCCTGGGGAGGATCCTGGTGAGAGCACCCTGGTGGGCACCCTGCTGGCATTGGGGACCCACCACCACCGCTGTGACACCTCAGGGGTGGGACTCAGACAGGGAGCAGGTGCTGGTTCTGGTGGTGTTCTGGTGTCGTTTGGGTGCTGGTTTGGGTGGTGGTTTGGGGGTGTTTTGTGTGCTGTTTTGGGTGGTGTTCTGGGTGGTGGTTTGGGTGGTGTTTTGGTGGTGTTTTGTGTGCTGTTTTGGGTGGTGTTCTGGGTGGTATTTTGGGTTCTGTTCTGGGTGGTGGTTTGGATGGTATTTTGGGGAAGTTCTGGGTGGTGTTTTGCCCGTTTCCCTCCCTCCAAGGTGTGCTGCTCTCCAAAGTTCACCCTCTCCTTTCTCCCCCTCCTCCCTGAAGGATTTCTTGCCTCTGTTTCCCTTCCCCAGCAATCCCAGGATTTTATCCTGTGCTTTTCTTCCACCCACAAGCCCTGAATTCCATCACAGCCCTCTCTCCTGCCTCTGGAGATAAAACACACTCATTGTCCTCGTTCCTTCCCCCCAGCCCTCACCTGTGCTGCTCCAGAAGGTGTTTTCTGGACAGTCTGTGCAGTCATAGCAGCAGAGATTGAATCCTTTTATCCTTCTGAACTGTCCTGGCTGGCAGCGCCTGAAGCACTCGGATGTGGGCTCCTGGCAAGGGCAGGAGTGAATTTCAGTCCAGGCACCTCCAGGAGGAGCTCAATCTCAAACAAACCAGAATGAATTGTGCCATTTTTACCTTCCTGTCCACGGTGTGGAACTGGATCTGGGACTTTCGGACGTACAGGGACTGGTCGTAGTCCCCCACGGGCAGGTAGGTGAGGGTGCCGTCCCTCCAGGCCCAGAAGATGAGTCTGTAGCCAGTGTTTGTGCCGTGGGATTGGTCAAACCTGAAGCTCTGGCCGTTCACATCGAACGGGAGGCTGTTCATGAAGTGCAGCAGCTGGGGAGGAAATGGAACGAAAATCAGTTTTTGGGACAGCTGGAGGATGTAATTCTGCAAGCTCAACCCTGCCTGAAATCAGCTGTGCCTGAGCTGAGCTGAGAGGGTGACAGTCCAGCTGGGATGTGACAGGAACCAGACCTCCCCTCACCTGCCAGGAGCTGATGGGAGTTTTGGGGCAGCCTTTGAGGGTGCAGCCCAGGGCCCTGTGCAGGGCGTGTGCCACGCTGTACACGGCCACGTGCACGGGCTGCACCGTGGTCATCCTGAGCACGGGCCAGATGTCGCCGAGGGTGACGTGGTCACACTGCGGGCAGTGCGTGTCCAGCACCTCGGCGTTGACGAGGCGGCTCAGCTCCCTGGAGTGCCGGCAGAACTCGTCCTGCTCGGCGGAGCTCAACAGCTCGGCCACGTACTCCTGGAAACCGGGCACCGTGCCCGTCCTCATCACGAAGCCCAGCACCGTGCCGATGCTCTGGATGTTGGGGATGGAGGCAGTGCTCTCTGACAGCATCCAGGCCTCCGTGCCAATCCAGACCTTCTTTCCCAGCCCCATCCTGATGCTGTGCTCCAGCAGGGCCTGCGCTGACAGGCTGAGGGCGAACAGCACGATGACGTTGACTTTGGTGCTGTTAATCAACCTCACGGTGTCCTCCATCTGCTTCCTGGCGCTGGGCTCGGCCAGGTCTGTGGGGATGAGCCCCTCGAAGGCGATGCAGATGTTGTCGCTGCCCACCACGCTCAGGAACAGAGCCTGGGCCCCCCGGCCGTACTCGTCGTCGCTGCCCACCGTGGCCACCCAGTTCCAGCCGTACTGGTTGAGCAGCAGCACCACGGCCTCCGCCAGGTTCTTGTCGCCGGGCACGGTGCGGTAGAAGGACGGGTAGAGCTCCGTGTTGCTGAGGGTCTCACTGCTGGCTCCGTAGCTGACCTGCACGTGGAGCACAGGGATAATGGGCAAAGTGGTCACAGAGCCCATTTCTTTTATATTTTAATTTTTTTAAATTTTTTTTTTTTTTTTAGTTTTAGTACATTAAATTTTCAAAAAATGATGGTCGAAGCAGTGGTGAAAGAACTGGGTCTGCCACTGGGCTGCATGCAGCAAGAGAGCCCTAAACTGCCTCCTCTGTGTCCCTCATCGCTAATGAAGTGGTAATTAATGACTCTACACAGGGTGACTCAGCCCAGATTCTGCTATTTCTATGTTTCTCTGACCGTTAGAGCTCTCTGTTGTGGTAGCTGGGTGTTTAATCACAGGTGTATTGTCATGGCAGCCTCCCAGGAGCTCTGTTATTCCCATTTTTTACCTGGATCAGTGTGGTCTGAGCTGGGTTCTCTCAGGGAGATTAAACCCTGGAGTGTGTCCAGGAGGGGAGTTTGATGAACACTCAAGAAATCTGTGACAGAGGAAAGGCTGGAATTTGTGCTTTAACCATCCAGGAACACTCAGGAAATCTGTGATAGAGGAAAGACTGGAATTTCACCCAGAAACACACAGGAAATCTGTGACAGAGGAGAGACTGGAATCTATCCTTTAACCACCTAAGAACACTCAGGAAATCTGTGACAGAGACTGGAATCTGTGCTTTAACTACCCAGCAACATTCAGGAACTCTGTGACAGAGACTGGAATCTGTGCTTTAACCACCTAAGAACACGCAGGAAACCTCAGATAGAGGAAAGACCGAAATTTGTGATTTAACCACTCAGGAAATCTGTGACAGAAGCTGGAATTTGTGCTTTATCCACCTAAGAACACTCAGGAAATCTTTGACAGAGGAGAAGCTGGAATTTGTGCTTTAACAACTCATGAAATCTGTGACAGAGACTGGAATCTGTGCTTTAACTACCCAGCAACATTCAGGAACTCTGTGACAGAGACTGGAATCTGTGCTTTAACTACCCAGCAACATTCAGGAACTCTGTGACAGAGACTGGAATCTGTGCTTTAACTACCCAGCAACATTCAGGAACTCTGTGACACAGACTTTTTAACTACCCAGCAACATTCAGGAACTCTGTGACAGAGGAAAGACTGGAATTTCACCCAGAAACACCCAGGAAATCAGTGACAGAGGCTGGAATCTGCGCTTTAACCACCCAGGAAATCTCTGCCACAGCCCGCAACCCGCGCTTCAACCACCCGCCCACCCCTTCCCCACCTAAAAGCAGCATCCTCCGGGCAGACTCCCTGCCTCTCGCAGGGCTCTCCGTTACCTGTGGGATCAAGAAGGAGCTGAAGAGCTTGGCTGTCACGAGGCACAGGTCCGACTTGTGCGGCCCGATGACGGCGGTGACGCGCGGCTGGTACTCGGTGTAGTTGCAGAGGACGTCGATGCCCGTGGTGCCCCGGCGGGTCAGGAACAGCAGGCTGGGCTGCAGGGCCCCCAGCGCCTCGAAGCACGTGTCGTACATGTCGTACCCCAGCGTGATTCCCGGCAGGAGCGAGCTGGAATTGTTGATCTGGTCGATGGCGAACCGCATGCCCAGAGCCCAGATCAGCCCGTCCGTGAACAGCCTGAGGGGACACGCGCGGGAGGGGCGGAGCTGTCACTGAGGGCTCAGCTCGGCCCGCCCTCACGGACGGTTTTGGACGTGCCCGGGCTGTTTTCTGCCCTGCGAGCGCCTTTCTGATTAAAATCATCTTTTCTGCCTGCAAATGAATCCTTGGAGCTTCCCAGGAGGAGGAGCAGAGGGAGACACGGGTTTGTTCAGCTGCGAGGGCCGAGACTCCGTGTTCTTCACCCAAGATTCCCAAAGTGCTGAGTCAGGAGAGCTCTGGGATTTTTCCCTGGGATTTTCCTCTGCTTATCCCACCACTCTGAGCACATTCCCTGCCCCAGGGGCTGGGAAGGGGCAGGATTTTCTCCTCACAATTTTTGGCCCCTGCTTTTTTGGTCCCTCCTTCCCTGTGCTGCTGCCGGAGCAGGAGTAGGAACACCAGAGGCTTTCCATCCTCCTCACAGAGAGCTCTGGGATTTTTCCCTGGGATATCCCACCACTCTGAGCACATTCCCTGCCCCAGGGGCTGGGAAGGGGCAGGATTTTGGTCCCTGCTTTTTTGGTCCCTGCCTTCCTGTGCTGCTGCTGGAGCAGGAGGAGGAACACCAGAGGCTTTCCATCCTCCTCACAGAGAGCTCTGGGATTTTTCCCTGGGATATCCCACCACTCTGAGCACATTCCCTGCCCCAGCGGCTGGGAAGGGGCAGGATTTTATTCCCTGTTCTCCCTTTTACCTCCTGCATCATCTCCACCCCAAATCCCGATCCCCCCACGGGTGTGCAGCACCCAAACCCAACATTTAACACCAACTGGAGCCCTGAGGAACCCAGCGCATCATCAGGACGGGGCTGGAATTCGACAGCACCGAGAAAACACCGAAATATTCCCATTTTTTTTTTGAGGATCCCATCCCTCCTCCAGAACCAACCCGGGCGCTCACCTCTCGCAGAGCAGCAGGGTGGGCTCGGAGCGGGTGCTCAGGTTCACGGCGTCCTTGCCGAAAGGGAAGAGCCCGCCCAGCATGAAATCCCCGGGCCTGCGGAACTGGGCCGAGAGGCACGAGGAGCCCGAGCAGGCGGCACAGCCGAAGCTCAGGCACAGCCACAGCTCGGGGATGCGCATTTTGGGGGGGGAAAAGGGATCCTGGAGAGGGAATCGCTGCTTGGAACGCCCAGGGAATAAAACGCAGGGAAGGCAGGGTGAGGGAGTCTTTAAATAAGGCTTGGATGGGGAGGAATTTGTTTAGGAAAATGCATTGGATTAAGTTTAGGGGGTGATAATCAAATATTCTCGGTTGCAAACCACCAGGCTCACCCCGACTGCCTTTCCTCAGTGAGCAGCCTTCACTCAGAGTGATTTCCAAAGTCACAGCCTGTGGAAATGTGGAATCCTCTGCTGGCACAAACTCGGGTGCCCCTCTCTGATTTTGGTACACAGCAGTCATTTTATTGATGTATTTTTAAAATCTGAGGTCACCTCATGATGGAAATAACCAAATTTCCTCTGGCCACGGCAGGAATTTGCCTGGAGAGGCCATTCCTGGGTCACTCAGCTATAATGATAATTTTTTTACTGTCTGATCTAATTTTTTTTCCCCTCACACCCAGCTTGGACATTAAATTCAGTTTAAACCCAAATTCACAGCATGGTAATTTAGGTTTCATGGCTGGTTTTTTTCTGTCCAGGGCTGGTTGGATTTTGGGATAGCTCTGAATGGAAAGTTCAATTTCCTGCATTTTCTGCTGTATCAGAAAACATCTTTTGCTGCCAAAGTGAATTATTTTCCTTGCAGGAAGAGCAGCTGATACAGAGAGCTAAATACAGAAATACGTCAGGGAGGCACCAGCTGCAGCTGTGTTTTCCAGGTATGTTCATACTGACATTTTTTAAGGATACTTTCCCTTTCCTGGACTATTTAAGTGTCAGTTTTAACTACAAAAGTTCTAAACAAAATCCTGAACTTTCATTTTCAATATTAATATTTATCTCCTAAGAGGAATAGTTAAGAATGGACATGACAAAGGGACAAAAAGTATTTTTCTTGTGGCCATACCACCATTCCAAGAGATCTAAACCCATTTTTTTCCCCTTGACAGGCATTATTTGACATTAATTTAAGGAATTTAATTCACTGCATGGGTGAAACAATGGCTGGTCTGATCTCCAGGGGAATGAAACACATTTTTCAAGGGAAATTAAACAGATTTTTCCAGGGAAAGAAAATCTGAGTAGGTCCCTTCCACCACCCCCCCCCCCCCGAGTGTGTTCCCACAAAGGACACTCCTCAGAAACACATAATTCACATAATTTAATGTCCAGTCAGTCCAGGCTCTGTGAGGTAATGGCAATTTCCTGAATTTTTCACTGTTACATTAGGCCAAAAAAAGACAATTCCAGCCCGTGGGGTTCCCCCATCATCCTGGACTGACCCTGCAGTGCTTTTCCAGCTTTCCAAAAGCTCAGGAAATCCCTCCTGACATCCTTTGGCTCTTCCAGAGATTCACAGCCTCACAAAGGAGTGATTTACAGTACCAAATCTGCATTTCCCCCCCAGAGAGGCAGAGAAATCAGGGTTTTTTAGAGGCATTTGACACATTCCTAAAAACAACCAACCAACCACAGGACACAACTGAGAGCTGCAGCCCGGGCTGGCCAGGGAGGGTTTGTGCAGCACAGATTAAAACCTGCTGCACATCCCAAGTGCAAAAAAAGCATGGATTCCATGGAGAGGGAAGGGACACAGAGGGAAGGGACACAGGGATGCAGCCCTGCCCCAGCAGGGTTTTCTCTCAGGGTAACAACAACATCCACACCCCAGAGGGAGCAGCAGGGGTGGAGAAAGGAGCTCCCTTTCCCACCTGCATCACTCAGGGTTAAATCTTCCTCCAGGCAAAGCCACCAGGTGGGTTTTTTTTTTTTCTTTTTGGTATAAACTGAAGTGGCCAGGTGAGCTCCCATGGGGTATCAGTGTGTTCACACAGCACAGCTCAAATCTGTGCTGTCACACGAGGCCAGAAGTATTGCTGAAAATGCACAGGAGCAGCTGAAGTTTGGCTCGAGAAGGAAAACACCCCCAACTCCCAGCCTTGCTGGGAATAAAATAAATAAATCCCTTAGCAGCTCATCCTAATGTGGATTTTTTGTTCTTTCCTAAGTGCAGAGCTCCACACAAACTGTGCCAGAGCTAAAAAAAAAAAAGATCTGGTCCACATTTATAAAGTGAGGCATCCTGGATAGTTTGGCCAACTCCTCAGCTCCAGGCTGGAAAGAAAAAAAAGTGGAAATAACTACGCACAAAGAACCAGAGGGGTTGTGCTTCTGTAAAAAAAAAAAAAAATAAATAAATGCGATTTTCACCCTGGGCTCCCCGGGTCCTGCTGGAAGGCGCTCAGGGCAGGTCGAGCAGCTTGTGCTGGGCGAAGAGCTCCTGGGTGATGCTGTAAACGTCGGCGATGTAGGGGATGGCCTCGCCCAGCACGGCCACGGCCTCCTCGGGCGGGCCCACGTTCATGATCTCCAGGAAGGCGTCGCGGGAGGGCAGCGCGCAGAACGCCAGCGTGGCGGCCTTGCGCACCACCCAGGGGTGATGCTCGGCCAGCGAGGCGTTGTAGGCGTCGGTGCAGAGCACGGAGGTGCGCGGCTCGCCCGAGCGCAGCCCCTCGAGGAAGAGCTGGAGCCAGCGCAGGGCGCGGTGCAGGCGCAGCACGGTGCGGCA
>VZRX01020742.1:7761-39143 GCA_013398075.1 Notiomystis cincta
GGCTGCGGGCGGCGGGCCTGGCCCCTCCCGGGAGGGAGCAGGAACGGGGGGCACGGCGAAGCGGGACCAGACACCGGGGGCACGAACAGCCGCCCGTTCCCAGTGCCGAGAGGTGCCAGCGGGACCACAAGCGCCGGTGCCAGAACGACCGCGTGCAGCTGGGCAGCCACAGCCCCCGTGTGCAGCAGCAGAGGGACCAGGATGTGTCGCTCCTGTCCCCAGGGAACAGGGCAGCGGGGAGGCAGCAGCCACGGCACGGGGGCCGCGGCAGGAAGGATGCACACAAGGATTGCAGGAGCGAGGGGAGCAGGTGGCAACCCGCAGGAGGAGAGGAGAGCCTGGCAGGAGGGGATGAAGGCTCTCATGGATGATGGGACAACATCAGGCTGTGGCACAGCGACCGTAGCAGGGGGACCGATGGGAACAAGGGGCAGAGCCCCAGGGGCTGCATTGCTCCTGCTCACACAGTCCAGGCAGGCCCAAAAGAGCTCACAGCCCCCCAAAATGGGCCTCTGAAAGATGACTCCTGCAGTGCCAGCACTGATGGGACCTGGAGGAGCCGGAGGCTGGGAGGGATTTACCAGAGATCCCCAGTGGCCACCATCTCCCCAGAGTGTCAGTGCTCAGCTGCTTCCAGCAGCACGGACATGAAACAGAGTGCACCAAGCTGTGTAGCAGGTGGGAAAGCCTCAGGAAGCTGAGTCTGATGAAACATGTCCCCCCTTTCCCATTCTGGTCACGTCTGCAGGTCTGCACCGCTGAAGGAGACCCACGGTCTGACCATGGCACCGTCCTGCCCCCGGAGTAAAGAGCAGCCACACAGCATTGTCCCCACTGGGGCTCACTCAGACTTGTTTTGGCCCGCAAAGGGAGCTCAGTTGAGAGACCAAAAAGATCCATGGGCACCACGGCCCCACAGAACCATTTCTGACCTCCCCAACCACTTCTGACCTGATCAAAAGCGAGATGAGGACATTGACTGCGGAGTGACCACTCATCCATCTCCCTGGGCAAGGAGATAAGACCAAGGAGGCCCAGGACCAACCCTGTCTCTCCTCAGGGCTTCCTTGATCCTGCTGGATACTCAGCCTGGATGTTCACCCAAGATAGGATTCCTAACCTGAGGGAGGTGGGAGCTGCTGTCTCTGGAAAAGGTGGCTGAGCAGACTGCCTGCCACATCCCTGGTTACAAGGGGCTCAGCAGGGCACCTGACAGCTCCTCACATCAGACAAGGCAAAGGAAGCGTTCCAAGCCAGGTTGGATGAGGCTTGGAGCAATCTGGTCTAGTGGAAGGTGTCCTCTGCCTATGGCAGACAGTGGAATTAAGATGGGCTTTAAATTCCTTTCAATCCAAACCAGACAGGAATTCTATGGTTCAGTGAGAGACACAGGCAAGGGACTGCAGGAAATTTCCTATTTTAAGGTGATAAATAATTGCCTCAGTTGCTTTTTACATCTCATAAAATACATCAGGGCAAAAAGCAGCAAGGTTCAAACCCAAGGCTGTGTCCAGTTCAGTTACTGACCTGGCTACTCAGGTGTTCCAAGGGTGCTACCTGAGCTTCCCAAGCCCTCAGCCCCACTCACCTCCTGCCCAAGCACGTGTGATCCCCACAGTGCAGCTCTGCTCAGGCCGGCTTCCCACCCTCCACACCCCGCCACGAACGGGAGGACAGTGCTTTTAACAGAGACAACGTTTCCCAGGAATGCCTGGAAGTTTTTATTCACAGAAGCTGTGTGTCAGGGACTCGAGCTTCTTGCTTTCTCTTCTTCCCGGTTTCCGACTGGCCCAGCCTGTGGAACAAGACGCCGGTGTCAGGCCCGAGCTGCCTCCCCTCGAAGGGACACGGCTGCCCACCGTAGCGTGCCAGGAAGGGCCGGCCCGCGAGACAGCGCTCTGCCGGGCCGACAGCCAGGCGGGCCAGCAGCCGGCCCGCCGCCTGCGGCACCACGGGCTGCAGCAGCGTGCCGTACACGCGCAGGCACTCCAGCGTGACGTGCAGGACGGTGTCCAGCCACCGCTGCTCCCCAGCATCCCTGCGGTCGAGCTGCCAAGGCCTGTGTCTCTGGAAGAAGCCGTTGGTCTGCCTCACGCACTGCGTGATGCACTCCAAAGCCTTGTAGATCTGGAAGCTTTCGAAATACCCGTCCACCTGCGCAGGCAGCGAGGCCACGGCTGCCACGAGCTCGTAGTCCTCAGCAGAGGCCCTGCCTGCGCCCTTTGCCTCCGCGGAATCCGGGGCCTTTGGGAAGCAGGGCTCTGAGAAGCGTGGGTAGGTGTTGCTGGGGTTAATGCTGGGGGCCGTCGAGCGGTTCAGCAGCCCCCCGAGCGCATCCGCCAGCTCCGAGTTCAGCAACTTCTCCACCTTCTCCTCGTAGAAGTCGCAGTCCCGCTCGGGGACGCCCTGGCGCAGCAGGAAGTACCGCAGCCCGTCCACGCCGTACCGCCCCATGCACGCGCCGGGGTCCACCACGTTGCCCAGGCTCTTGGACATCTTCTGCCCCCGCACGGTCCAGTGCGAGTGCACCAGGATGCGCTCGGGGGGCTCCAGCCCTGCCGCCAGCAGCAGCGCCGGCCAGTACAGCGCGTGGAACTTGAGGATGTCCTTGCCCACGACGTGGCGCACGGCCGGCCACCACGCGCCGTGCCGCTCGGGGTAGCCCACCACGCTCAGGTAGTTGACCAGAGCGTCCACCCAGACGTAGATGGTCTGCGTGGGGTCGCCGGGCACGGGGATGCCCCAGTGCAGCCGACTGCGCTCGCGCGACACCGACAAGTCTGGCAGCTCCTCGTCCAGCCAGCGGAGCACGCGCCGGCAGAAAGGCTCGGGGGAAACGGCGCGTGGGTTGTCCCGGAGCCAGCTCTGCAAGGGAGCCCGGAATGCCGAGAGCCTGAACATGTAATTCTCCTCCTTGGTCCAGTGCACCTAGGACGGCAGCAGAGGAAAGGGTTATGGCCCCAGAACGGGCTGACAGTGTGCACGCAGCATTCTCAGCGTGGAGGCTGTCACACACTGCCCGAGTCTGGGTGTCCTCCCGTGCCACAGGAAGCTCTCAGCATCTTTCCATGACTGGTAGGAACCTTCTTATCCAAAACATTGCCTCCTTGGGATCTCCAGGAACACACCTGAGGACTCAGGCACCGAGTATGGTTCAGCATCCTGCTTCTAAAATCACCTGTAACCTCGGGAAGGAACAGCTTTGCACCTGTCAGGCTGATGTGACATCAGAAGGGAGTTAGGGAGATGAGAATACAACTCCTTAATGACACAGTTTTGCAATAATAGTGGAAAATCACAGAAAGACAGGATGACATTGTAATTCCTGCCCTACTGCCACTCCTGGTGCCTGCCTTTGTTCTCCTGGGGCCACACTCCTATTTTTCCTCAGTTTATGCTTTAATGCATCTCAGTCACTAACTTTGTTTGCTCACAGCACTGACAGCACTTCTCCCCCACAGTTAAATCCATTAAATGACACATTTAGCTACACCAGTGAAAACTTGGTGGGTGGATGTGGTGCGAGTGAGCTGTGTAAGGCACTCAGGGATCCACGGCTGGGTCAGCAATCTTGCAGTGTACAAGCAAGACCTGAAGAGCATCATTCAAAGACAAGCTGTACATCCTCACCCCTAGGCTCCACCAGATGCCAGAACCCACTCACTCACCAGAAGTCTGGGGTTTATGGCATGGGCAAACTCCCTTTTACTTCACAAAACTCCCAAGGAACGAACTGCCCAACTGCCTCTTTCAGGCTGGAGATGAGCCCTCCCATCCCTTCCCACCACACTGCAGGAGCAGTTCTCTGTTCCATGCACACTCCTGTTTCCTTGGACAGTTCAACACACAGGCAAGGCCAGGAACTGTCCTCAGGGTCCGCTTGACTTTGAAGTCTGCTGACTGTTTTAGGTCTAAAGAATGACTACTTTGCCTGGAAACTTATCTTTTCCCCAACACTCCCAATCCCAGCCTCATACAAATACCACAGGAGCATCACCTGTGCTGAGCTCTGAGCAAATTCCTTGTTTGGAAAACCCAGGTCCTTCCAGTGCTGGGACCCCAGGGCAGGGGCAGCTCTGCAGGTGGGGTCTCACCTGAGTGAGGCAGAGGGGCTGAATCCCTCCATTCCCGCTGCCCACGCTGGGGGATCAGCCCAGGGCACACGGGGGGTTGTGGACTGACAGGTGACACTACTGAAATACAGGTGAGTCCCAGCCAAGAGGAATTAACAGAAGGCTACGGGAAGCGCTGAACGCCCCAAATTCGGCCGGAGCAGAGCGGCAGGCGAGCGCGCGGTGCTCCCGCGGCGCCCTCACCTCGTGGCCGGTCTCCAAGGACACCTTGCGGGGGCGGCCCTGCGCGTCCGTGCGCTCGGCCAGCTGGCTCTCGGACAGGAAGCTCTCCTCGGGCGTGCAGTACCAGCCCTCGTAGGAGCCCTTGTAGAGCGCCCCTCCGTCGCGGAGCGCCCCCCAGAAGTGCCGCACGGCGCGATGGTGCCGGGGCTCGCTGGTGCGCATGAAGTCGGTGTAGGCGACGCCGGCCTGGGTCAGGGTCTGGCGGAACAGCCCCGAGACCCGCTCGCAGAGCTCCGCCGGGGACGTCCCGGCCGCGGCCGCCGCCTGTTGGATCTTCAGCCCGTGCTCGTCGGTCCCTGAAACGGAGAGAGGCCGTGGGGCCGGGCCGGAGCCCGCGGCCCCGCGGGGACACAGGGGCTGGGGACGCGCGGGGGGGAGGCAGCCCCGGGCAGGGCGCTCGGCCCAGCAGAGGGGCTCAGCCCCGGGCAGGGCGCTCGGAGCTGACCCGTGCAGAGCCGGGCCGGGCCGNGGGGACGAGAAATGGTTCCAGGTCGAGCCGCGCGGCGCTGGCCGTGCCCGGGGACGAGAAATGGTTCCAGGTCGAGCCGCGCGGCGCTGGCCGTGCCCGGGGACGAGAAATGGTTCCAGGTCGAGCCGCGCGGCGCTGGCCGTGCCCGGGGACGAGAAATGGTTCCAGGTCGAGCCGCGCGGCGCTGGCCGTGCCCGGGGACGAGAAATGGTTCCAGGTCGAGCCGCGCGGCGCTGGCCGTGCCCGGGGACGAGAAATGGTTCCAGGTCGAGCCGCGCGGCGCTGGCCGTGCCCGGGGACGAGAAATGGTTCCAGGTCGAGCCGCGCGGCGCTGGCCGTGCCCGGGGACGAGAAATGGTTCCAGGTCGAGCCGCGCGGCGCTGGCCGTGCCCGGGGACGAGAAATGCAGCAGCGGCTCGGCCGGCGGTGCTGCCCGCCCTGCCCGTGCGGCCGGGGGTGCCCGCGCCGGGATCTGCCCCTTTCCACCGGGAATGCCCGTTCCTGCGGGAGGCCCATCCCGGGAGCTGTGAGCAGAGGGAGCTCGGTGCCGGTGTGACCGTCCCTGCTGCCCGCCCCGGCCAGCTTCCCTCCGCCTCCGCTTGCTTCTGCTGGAGCCAGGTGCCCCCTCGGACAGGAGCGGCCTGGAGGAGGTGTGGGAACCACCGATGCGCAGCTCTGAGCTCGCCCAGCCCAGGGTGGCTCCGGCCGCGGGCAGCCTGCCCGGCTGCACAGAGATGCTCCTGCTATCCCTTAGTTCAGCTGCCCTTGATCTTACAGATACTTTGGTACCCACAGCTGCCCGGAGCGCGTTCTTGTGGCTCAGGATAACGCCCCGTGGTCGCTGAGATGCGGTGCTGGCTTTTCCAAACATGGGTTCAGAACTGACTTAGTCTCTAAATTTCCAGGCTTACATCTGTATTGACAGCGTTTTTGTGTTGTTTTCTTCGATGAATTGTGTTCCTTAGGCACGTTGTTGCAGCGCTGGAATGTGCCCCCAGACCTGCAGCTGAGCAGACAAGTGGCTAGCACAGGCGTGCCTGGGGAAAAGGGCAGTAATTCGGTTTTTGTCCTTATTGTGGGCTTGTCCACCTTAGGAGCAGGTGCCTATGTAAGTAGAAAGGTGGTTCCTGGGAAGAAGCCGCAATCCGTCTCTCCTGTCGAGCATTTGCTGTTCTGCAGCTCTCTTCACTCAGCTCCTGTAGCTTTGTCTCCGTTTCCTCCGACAGAAAACTTCAGGGGAGCTACATGGAAATTAACTTCTTACAATTACTTGGATTTTAACTGTAATTTCAGTTACCTTTTAAGTTTTTTTTATCTTAAAGGCACTCTTGGGTTTTTTTGTTGTGACCAACCAGAGCTCTGTTGTCTCATATGGGACAAACCATTCCTTGCCAAAAATCAGTTCAGAACATTGGTTTAACTTGTGTAACTATACCAAATCAACCCCCAGCTGGGCAGCATTTATGTCCTACTTGAAAAGGATAAAGATTTTAAGCCTGACTTAAAGAGTAAATTCCCAGAGAGCTGAAGAGTATCAGCATTGCCTGGGAGTGGATAGATCCCAAATTTACATCACACAAATCTTTGTTTCCAAGCTCTTTCTCTTGGAGGATCATATTCATTAAAAGTTCCAAATCCCAGATTTCTCCTAAAGAAGCTCCTGGGAAAGGGGAAAAAATATCTGAAACAGAGCACGGAAGAAAAATGTGTTCTATTTCCTTTAAATGTAATTCTTTACTGTGCCCTGCTGCTCTTTTTTTTCGGCAGACAAGGTAGCTGAAATTACAAAGCACACTCTGCTTTTCCCAAGACCTCTTTAATCAAGAATCCTTCCTAATATTCAGCTCTTTCCCTCTTCTCTTCCATTGCCTGTGTTCCCCTGCAGTTTTGCAATGCCATCAGCTCAGATGCCCTTCTAGATCCCTGACGTCTTCAGGTGTTCCTGGCAAAGCTGGCAGCAACCTCTTGTTATACTTAATAGTGGGAGGAACAGTCACTGGGACAGGAGCTTATGTAAGATGCTTCCCTAAAGGTGTTTGTGGGGTGGGAGGGTGGAGGGGGGCACCTGTCTGTACCTCCCACCCTGTTACCTTTCACTTCCAGCCCTCTGTGCTCCCTGGCCTCAGGTACTTCATTTTCAAGGGACGTTGCCAAACAATTTAAGGTTACAAATTGGATATTCTCAGGGGGAGCAGTTCTTGGTGGGGAAACTGCCTTAGAATTAACCTTTCCAACCTGGCCATCTTTGGTTTCTGACTGTGTAAGGACACAATTTATTAATTAACGCACCTCTCCTGGTATTGGTAATATTGGCATGCAGAAAAGGAAATAATACCTGGATATGAGTGTGCTAAAGGGAGGAGAAAAAAACTTGTCCAACTTGGTGATTTCCTCAGGGAAGAGCTCTGAAACATCACTCCTTGTCCTGGCAAAGCAGAGTTCTGTTTCTGACCAGGAAGAACCTGACATTGTCCTGTTGGAAATAGTTGTCCTCAAGGCCTGATCTGATGTTTTGCCTGTGCATAACAGTGCACAGGATCAGATTTACTTTGCTGCCCTTTGGACTCATTTAAAACTTTCCTGGTTCTGCTTGTAAAGGCAGGGGTGGTCTGTTAACTTTGGCTTTTCTGTCTTTAAGCAAAAGCCTTTAAAAATACCT
This sequence comes from Notiomystis cincta, assembly GCA_013398075.1. Classification (NCBI taxonomy): domain Eukaryota; kingdom Metazoa; phylum Chordata; class Aves; order Passeriformes; family Notiomystidae; genus Notiomystis; species Notiomystis cincta. The sequence goes on from VZRX01020742.1 coordinate 15,245, forward strand.
TTATCTTAATTCTTCTCAACACTGACAAGTTCTTGTTTTCTAATATTTCTGACGTTTCTCCAGTTCTCTGGACAGGCTTTTGTCCCATGCTCTTTTTTGTGCCTGCCATTAATTTCCTACATTCTTGTTTGAGACTATTTGCTATAAAACACCAACTCATGAGGACTGGCAAATGAAATTTGGTGTCATGCACATGATGGAGATTATTAGCAAGCCTGGGTTTTGCCTTAAAGAAAGGTTTGCTTTCCTCTAATTTTTTACCCTTGGGGAAAAACACTGGACTCTGACCTGCTCCCAGCACTCCCAGTGTCTTCAGCTCCTGTCCATTACCAGTTTTTCTTGGAAGTTAACGTGACATAAGGGGTGTTCCCTCCTTGTCTGTAGCAGTAAATTGTCCATGCAGGCTCTGCTTGTGCTGTATCCCAAATTTCACAGTCAAGAAACAGGTCAGCACTCAGCTGGAGGAGCTTCCATGTCCAAGGGCCAGCGCCTGGAGCAGCCCAGCTCCCGTGGCTCAAGGCCCTGCTGATGTCAGGGGTGTCCTGCCACCATCACCCCTGTATCACCTGGCCTAGGGGAAGCCAGTCAGGTTGTTGGCTCTGCCCAGCTGCTCTGGCCTCTGGAAGCTGGGAGATGCTTTTCCTTTGGGTTTGTCTTCCATTTCTGCAGCCTTGTGTTGTGTCATGGCCCAGTTTGCATGTGGTCTTGGGGCTGGTTTGGCTGCATTTCCCTCAGTGGTTCTCCTTGGAACAGGTGTGCAGCCAAACAAACAGCTGCAGGAAGCAGCCAGACCTCCAGGGCTGCCACGCCAGGTGGAGCAGGTCCTTTCCCCAGCACAGTCTCGATGCACTCCTTGCCCAGGGAGGTGGACTGTGCCTCACGTGTTGTCACTGGCTTTTCCAGCACGTGGGGGGGACAAAAGCCTGTCAGGGGCAGCAGCAGGACGGTGGCCTGGTGCTGTGAGGTGCACCAGGTGAATGTCTCCTGTCTGTGTGCAGATGTACAAAACACTGAGGGATAGCAAGGAGCGATTCGTCAGCCGGATCTCCACCATAACCAAGCAATCCCAGAACAATGAGTCCCCTGCCTCAGGTGGGTACCAGCCTGCCAGGTTGGGGGCTGGCTCTGTTCTTCATGAGCTTCAGGCCTCCAAAACAGACAGAACAGAGCTTCTCTGGAATCACAGAGTGCCTTCATAGGATTGTCACCTCTCAGTGCGTGCCCTTGTTCTGGAATTCCCATTGAAGGCTGGGTTGGACAGGGCTTGGAGCAGCCTGGGCTAGTGGAAGGTGTCCCTGCCCATGGCAGGGGGGTGGAACTGGATGAGCTTTAAGGTCTCTCCCAACCCAGCCCATTCTGGGATTCTGTTGCTCTGTGACTTCCAGCACAGACGACAGTGCTGGCTCCATGACCCAGCACAGGCTGTTTGACAGACCATCCTGGGGACGAAGCAGGATGTCTCCTGGGGCTGGTTTCTGCCATTGACTCCTTCTGTGATAAAAAGAGAAAGGAGTGAGCCCTGCTTCTGGCTTTTACCTTTGCACAGTCTGGCAAGGCCACTGATTCCAGAGGGCCTCTGTCCCTGGCTGGTGGAGAGCCTGTTCATCCTGGAGTCAGCCCTGAACTGCAGCTCCCAAACTGCAGCCTGTGCTCTGCTGAATTAAGCCATGTCTTTGTTCCCTTTCAGGTGAAGGTGCTGCTCCTGCAGGTGAGTTCTGGTGCTATTACTGAACTGCCTGGTGTGTCCCTGCCTGCAGATTAACAGTGTGTTGCTCAGCAACAGGACCTGCCTATGGGAGGAGGTGCCTTCTGCAGGAACTCAAAAGTTGTGAAAAAAATTACAGAAAAACGTGCCTTGGCCTTTTGGGGAACTTCCCTTTCTTATAGACTGTTCACTGATAGGCCAGTGCAGAGTTTTGGGCTTGCTTAGGAAAACCAGTTTGCTGAAACTGACTGATTCCTGCAGGGAGCAGCTTTGGGAAGCAGCAGCAGGGTTCTTGGGAAGGGTACTGGGGCAGAAGGAGGACACTTTCCAAAGGAAGTCTGGGTGTGGAAGGGCCCTGGTGACCTGCTCCGTGCCCTGGGGCTGGGCCATTTGCCTGTGCTTGCAGTAAGGTGTCCCATGTGTCACCTGCAGCTCCAGTCACTCATCCCGAGGTCCCATCCCACGTCCCTTTCCTGCTCATTGGTGGAGGAACTGCTGCTTTCGCTGCTGCCAGATCCATCCGGGCCCGCGACCCCGGAGCCCGGGTAAGAGCTGTCCTGCTCCGGAGCCTCTCTGTGTGCTCCTGTGAGCCTGCTCTCGCCCCAGCTGCTGTGTTTCCCACTGTGCCAGGTGCTGATCGTGTCTGAGGATCCTGCCCTGCCCTACATGCGCCCACCCCTTTCCAAAGAGCTGTGGTTTTCCGACGATCCCAACGTGACGGAGACGCTGCGGTTCAAGCAGTGGAATGGCAAGGAGAGGAGGTTGGTGGCACTGCAGGTGACAGGGTGAAGGGAGTGTTCAGTGACAGGGGGACAAGGACCAGACTGTTCTTGAGAGAGCCACCAGCCAGTGGAGCACTGAGGAGCAGGGAAGGGGGTGCTGGTGCTGGCAGGGTTGAGGAATTCTGCTCAGTAGCTGATACCCCCTGACCTTTGCTGTGATTCCCCTTAGATGTCCCTCTGTGGGCAGGAGGCCAGGGAAAATTAACAAAATTAACAAAATGAAGGTGCACAGGTTAGAGCAGAGGTCCAGGGACATGGGATCACACTTGATTTTTGTGACTTCTGTGACTAAGCCTTACTTGGTGGTTGGACTTGATGATCTTTTCCAACCTGACCAATTCTATGATTCTGTGATCCAAACCCTCAAACTTCACCAGCGTGAAGACCCTAATTCTTAAAACCAGATTAATAATTGTGGAGCTTATTGTGGGTGCAGAGTTGTCTCTGTCTCGTTGGAGCTGCTGAACAGCTGGATTTCTGTTCTCCCAGAGCAAGGGGAACCTGTTTGATAATGGAGTTTTTCTCAGTATCTATTTCCAGCCACCGTCTTTCTACGTGCCTGTCCAGGACCTGCCTTTTGTGGAGAACGGGGGGGTGGCAGTTCTGCCTGGCAAGAAGGTGAGTACAGCTCTGGCTGTTGTTGCTACAGCTCTTCTGAGCAGAGCCTGCACTCTAAGCTGGTACTGAACCACTGGAGTTGGAGGGGGAGTTGGCTGGGAAGGGGAATTTGTATAAGTTTGGGGAAAGTGTGATGGAGCAGAGGTTATGGTAGTCTGAAGGGAAGTTTGAAAATGGAAGAAGCCAAGAGGAAAGCAGTGAGCTGAGGGAAGATGATGAGGAAGAGAGAAGGATAAGTTTGGAGTCTGGGCATGGGACAAAAATACGTAGACCTTAGAGATGGGCTGTGACAAGTGGGAACTGGGCTCTGTGGGCTGGAGGGTGAGGTGAGGAGAGCACAGAGGTCGAGGTAGTGGGTGATGAGGTGAGCAGGAGCACTGTGCCAAAGCAGCAGGAAGGTGGAGAAATTTATGGTGAACCTTCTAATACATTTATATCCTCAGTTGTTTGTATGTTGCTGTGATAAATGTCAATGATTCCTCTTCCTGCTGAGCTGAGCTGTGTCTGAGCCCATTTCAGACTCAGACCCGGGGAAGATCAACCTGAGCTATGGTGATTCCCAAAGAAGTTGTCTCAGTTCCCACTTCCAGTCCTCTCACTTCCCCACTCCTGCCCCCACCCTGAACCTAAAGGTGGGAGAATGTTAATTCCAAGTGTGCATCTCTGATCAGTAGCCCATGAAGTGAAGAGCTGGAGCTCAGCTGGGTTCATCTTGCAGGTTGTGCACATGGATGTCAGAGGGAACACGGTGAAGCTCAGTGATGGGACCCAGATATCCTATGACAAATGTCTCATTGCCACTGGTAAGTGCTGGGTTTTTTCTCTTGTTCCTGGTCTTGTGCCAGGCTTTTTATTTCAGTGACATTTAGCTAGAGATAAATTCTCTAGAGTACCTCCCCTGTGGAGCAAAGCTGGGAGAGCTGGGGGAGCCCAGCCTGGAAAAGAGAAGGCTTTGGGGAGATCTTGAAGCCTTCCAGTGCCTAAAGGGGCTCCAAGAGAGCTGGAGAGGGACTTTAGACAAGAGCCTGGAGTGATAAGACAATGGGGAATGCCACAGGGGCAGGGTTAGGTGGGATACTGGGAAGGAATCCTTCCCTGTGAGCCCTGGCACAGGTTGCCCAGAGCATCTGTGGCTGTCCCATTCCTTGAAGTGTCTAAGGCCAGGTTGGACGGGGCTTGGAGCACTCTGGGGTAGTGGAAGGTGTCTCTGCCTGTGGCAGGAGGTGGAATGGGATGAGCTTTAAGGTCCCTTCCAACCCAAACCATTCCATGATTCTTTGGTTTTATTTGAGAAGTTCCTGCAGTGTCAAACATGATGTGGAGCAGTCACATGAAGGGCAGTTGTGCAGACAGCCATGCTGAGTTTTTCACCTGCCTTGCATCATCAGATTTTCTGGGACATTCAGAGTTTTGCCCAGTGAAAACTGGGAAGAAAGAAAAGGTGACTTCCCTAAAAACTCAATACAAGAAGTCCTGTACAGGCCAGATTCTTCAAATCCTGCCTGAGGCAGCAGCAAGCAGAACCAGCAGCTCTGGGCAGAGCACTGCTCCAGCATCTGGAGTTCCAGAGCCTTCCAAGTGGCACTGGCTGTCTCCAGGGTGTGGGTGTTGGGTCACCTGCTGCTCACACCGGCCTCCCATGGTAAAGACACAGGCAGAAACTGGGATACTGGGATATTCCCACACTGGAACAGCTGGGAAGCACAGCTGAGATCCGGGACAGCTTTGCACTCTCTGGATACCCAGTGCCACGGCTGAGGTGTCCTCAGGCTCTCTTTTCTCCCTCTGTGCCCAGGGGGGTCCCCAAGGAACCTGCCTGCCATCGAAAGAGCAGGGAAGGATGTGCAGCAGCGGCTGACCCTGTTCCGAAAGGTAACCTCCAGCTGCTGCCAGCCCCTGAGGGCTGAGGCCTTTGGGAGGAGGAGCCTTCTCCTCAGTCTGGTTCAGGGAGTGAGTTGGGAATAAGAAGGAGTATGAGAGTCTTGTGTTCTCTGCTGCACCTGCCCTGAGGTGTGGTCTGCTCGGTGGGAAGGGAGGGGTGGATGGTGTGAGCTGTGGCATCCCTGTACTGGATGTGCTGTGGGACATTGGAGTTCAGAAGTTTTCTTGTAGTTGCCCCTGAAATGTAGGGGGAAATGCAGGCATTTGAGATTTCCTGGACTGGGAAGAGCTTGCACAGACGAGGAATCCAGGGAGGTTCAGGCAAGCAGGAGGAAGGACCAGTACATCTCCTTTGCCAAGCTGGGGAGAGGCACTCTTATTTCAAAGGGAGAGACTGGAGACAAATGCTTCCTGCTGCCATTCCTGATAGAGAGGATTGGACAGGGGGTAAATGTTCTTTCAGATCGAGGACTTCCGAAGGCTGGAGAAGATTTCCAGGGAAGTCAAGTCCATCACAATTATTGGTGGTGGTTTCCTGGGCAGCGAGCTGGCCTGTGCTCTGGGAAGGAGAGGTGAGTGTGTCCCCAGCTGTGGCAGACACTGAGTGGCAGCAGCCTCACTTTAGAAGCTTCAGTCCCCAGGTGCTCGGTTTTTGCACAGACTCCGTGTTTGCCTGAAGGAAACAACACTCCACGGCTGTTTGTGGCCAGGGTTTTCCCAGCTTCTCCCTCATCAGCTGCCCAGCAGCCCCTGACCACAGAGGTGGGAGCTCTGGGGGCCACTGCGAGCTGCAGAGTCATTCCACCCTCTGAAAAGCCACATTTGTTCTCTGTGCTCAACACCACCCTCAGACTATGATTTTGGGGTTGGAACAGGATGATCTTTAAGGTCCCTTGCAACTCAAAGCATTCCATAATTCTGTGATTTCAAAGAGGTGGTGGGCAGCTGGATTCTGACTGTCAGTGTGTGAGTAGTGCCTTTTTGGTAATTTTTTTAAGTTTTTGCCAAAATACCAAGCATTTTCCCTAGAAGTCTAATGTAGAGTTTGCAGGTGTATGTGAAACAGAGGGCACTCTTCTCTGACTCCTTGGGAGTCAGAACTCCCAGATTTGGAAGCTTCTGTCAAGCTCCTTGTGTCAAGTAAAGCAAGTGTGTCCTGACATCTGCTGCTGCTCCTTATCCTGCTGCTCTGTGCTTCCCTTGCAGCACGAACCCAAGGCCTGGAGGTGATCCAGCTGTTCCCAGAGAATGGCAACATGGGCAAAGTCCTGCCTGAATACTTGAGCAACTGGACCACGGAGAAAGTCAGAAGAGGTGAGGCTGCCAAGCGGGTCTGGGCTGGTGGGCAGCTGCTCCTGGGGACATCCAGCTTGCTCCTGTCCCTGGGAAGGCTGAGTCCTGCAAGTGGCCCAGGTGCAGCACAGAGGAAGTTGCAGTTCAGGCAGCTTGGGCAGCACAGAGCTGCCGTGAATCCCTGGCTTCTTGGCAGTTCTTCTGGGAAAGCTGAGCAAACAGGCTTGCTGATGCCAGTGGGGCTTTCCTTCCCTGTGGCTGCTCCCCTGGAATGATCTCCGTGCCCATGCACACACCTGGGTCAGGCCAGGTGCTGTAATGTGTAGCTGATAAACTCAGTAAGATCCAAGACACCTTTTTCCTTCTGCTGCAAAATAATCCCGTGCCTTGGAAAGTGGAGAGGGAGAGAGGGAGGAGGAATGTCATCAGGGTGTGGATTGCAGGGCCTGAGAACACACAGGCCTGAGTTCCTTTCTTTTTTGGAAGCTGCTTCGTTGGACCTCTGGGTCTGGCTATGGCACAACAACAGGTAGCTGAGTGTCCTTAGCTCCTGAACACCTGTTTTAGGGAATTCCTTCGGATGTGGCCTTGTCATCACATGAGATGTACTTTGGATTGTCATTTAAGCAGCTTTCAGACTTTTCAGTGGGGTTTCTCCTCGTGCTTCCCCCAGAGCTGCACTGGCACAGGCAGCAAAGCTCAGCTGGGCTCTGTCTGTTCCTCACTTGGTGTGTCTGCACCGAGCCCCTGCTGCAGGTGGGGTGTGCCCAGCCCTGGGCAGGCAGTGAGGAGTGCTGTGCTCGTTTCCAGAGGGGGTCAATGTCCTGCCCAACGCCGTGGTCAAATCCGTGTCCGTGTCCGGCAGCCGGCTGGTGATCCAGCTGAAGGACGGCCGGAAGGTAAACGGGGGAGCAGGGACAGGGGCACGGCTGCAGGGGCACGCAGGGAACTGACACCCCCATTCTGCACTCCAAACAGCTGGAGACAGATCACATTGTGGCTGCAGTGGGGCTGGAGCCCAACGTGGAACTGGCCAAGTCAGCGGGGCTGGAGGTGGACTCGGACTTCGGGGGGTTCCGGGTGAACGCGGAGCTGCAGGCGCGCTCCAACATCTGGGTGGTGAGTCTGGGCACAGCTGTGCTCCAACATCTGGGTGGTGAGTCTGGGCACAGCTGTGCTCCAACATCTGGGTGGTGAGTCTGGGCACAGCTGTGCTCCAACATCTGGGTGGTGAGTCTGGGCACAGCTGTGCTCCAACATCTGGGTGGTGAGTCTGGGCACAGCTGTGCTCCAACATCTGGGTGGTGAGTGTGGGCACAGCTGTGCTCCCACATCTGGGTGGTGAGTGTGGGCACAGCTGTGCTCCCACATCTGGGTGGTGAGTCTGGGCACAGCTGTGCTCCCACATCTGGGTGGTGAGTCTGGGCACAGCTGTGCTCCCACATCTGGGTGGTGAGTCTGGGCACAGCTGTGCTCCCACATCTGGGTGGTGGGTGTGGGCACAGCTCTCTCCAACATCTGGGTGGTGAGTCTGGGCACAGCTGTGCTCCCACATCTGGGTGGTGGGTGTGGGCACAGCTCTCTCCAACATCTGGGTGGTGAGTCTGGGCACAGCTGTGCTCCCACATCTGGGTGGTGGGTGTGGGCACAGCTCTCTCCAACATCTGGGTGGTGAGTCTGGGCACAGCTGTGCTCCCACATCTGGGTGGTGAGTGTGGGCACAGCTCCCCAGTGCTGCTGCTGCAGTGGGACACTCAGAGCGACAGGAGGAGGTGACAGGAGGAGGTGACCGGGGTGAGAAGGAGCGAGTAAGGAGAGTAAGGAGGGCGGTTGTAGCGCAGGCCCAGAGCCTGGTCAGGCGCTGCAGCCGCTTCGTTGCCGTGGTAACCACGGCGAGTTTGGAATATTTATGCTGTGTAAGAGGAGTTGGGGTAACCTAAAGATAGCCTGGATCACTTGCTTGCATAAGAGTCCCTTGGTGGGCGTTGAGACTTTGATTCCTCTGGAAGACGTAGCTCACGCTGGCTTATTTCCCCAGCGATGGGTGAAGAGTGCTGAGAAGCGGGGAGCTGAGTGTTCCAGGGAGGGGTGAGGGAGTGGTGGTGGTCAGGCTTTGTCAGGAGAGCCCAGGTTGCAGTGGTTCCCTCGGACGTGTCGCTGCTGGGCGCTGAGGGGCGCGTGCCGTCTCGGCGCTCACGGCACGCTCCTCTCCAAGGCAGGGGACGCTGCCTGCTTCTACGACATCAAGCTGGGCCGGAGGCGTGTGGAGCACCACGACCACGCCGTGGTCAGCGGGAGGCTGGCTGGAGAGAACATGACAGGAGCTGCAAAGCCCTACTGGCACCAGTCCATGTTCTGGTAATGGTCCTTTCCTCCTTGGGGTTCCTTGTTTGGCCACGTTGCAGGAGCTTGGACAAGACACCTTGGGAAGTGTGTGTTTCCCAGGAGGGGTGAAACCATCTCAGCAGACGCCTTGTACAGCCTCATGTTCCTAAAGCTCAGGGCAGGGGAGGTGTTTGAGCGTTTGCTGCTCTGCCCTCACCTCCCTCAAGTGTTTTTCCTTCCTGCAGATCCCAGTTTCTCCCCAAACAAGTCCCCTCGCAGAGCAAGGAGCAATAGAGCACAGCCCTTTCCTCAGAGCACACTGATTTACAGGTTGAATTTAGCAGCAGCTTTTCTGTTAGGATTATCTGAAGTTCCCCAGCTCAGTCTGTGGGCCTGAGTGTTGCACCTTGCTGAACTGATGTTTTAGTGGCAGAGCATTGCTCCATCCAGGTGTACCTGAAAAGTTGTTTTCCAGAAAGAGGTACCAGGAAAATGGGCATTTTTGCTATATTTTCCTGAAATTCTTTTTAAAACAAAAGGAATGAAAACAGAACAACAACAACAAAAAAAGCCCCACAAAAAATTAAGATCCAAAAGGCTGTTAGCTCAGCCCAGTTAAAAATCCCAAATCCCTTTTGCTTACAGGATTTCAGATATGGGTAAAAGAGTTCTAGTTTTCTCAGGGAAATCCCCACAGAAATAGTTAGTCATGACATGCTGTAATTTATGTGAATTCTTGGTTTGTCCTGCCTGGACTTGGGGCCCAGAGCATTTCTCACTTCAGTTTTAAACAAGAAACACAGAGCCACAGAATCCTTGAGGTTGGGAGAAACTTGAGAGGTGATCAAGTGCAGCTAAGGACACAGAGACAGCCACTTCCCAGAGTGCTTTCCCTCGCAGCTGCAGGTGAAGGAGGGCTGTGAGTTGCAGCCCCACGTTTGTTGGCAGGTGCCACACGGTGCCAGCCCTCACAGAGTGACACTTCCTTCCCCCGTGCTGAAAAGCTGGGAAATGACAGGAATTCCTCATGCACTTTGTCAGGATCCTGATCCTCTTGGAGAGAAGGTTGTGTGGAGACCTCACAGCATCTTGCAGTGTCTGAAGGGGCTGCAAGGAAGCCAGAGAGGGACTGGAGTGACAGGACAAAGGGGAGTGGCTCCAAACTGACAGAGGGGAAACTTAGGTTCAATATATGGAAGAATTCCTTCCCTCTGAGAGTGATGAGGCCCTGGCACAGGTTGCCTGGAGAAGCTGTGGCTGCCCCTGGATCCTGGAAGTGTTCAAGGCCAGCTTGGAGGGGGCTTGGAGCAATCTGGGATAGTGGAAGATGTCCCTGCCCATGGTAGAAGAGTGGAATGAGATGGGTTTTGAGGTCCCTTCCAACCCAAATCATTCCATGATCCCTCCTGAGCTCCAGCTGATCACAGCTGGCATGTTACTGGTGTTCCTTGCAGTAACCCCAGCCTGTGCTGGGGGATTCTGGCTGGGAGGGTTGTGTTGTACATAGATCCAAACTGGTTTGTGATGCATCTGTTTCCTTAGCATCCTGGGAAACGCTCCAGACACACACTGGTACTTACTGGTGCCAAACCACAGCTGCTTTGTCTCCTGTCAGCACCCCAGTTCAGATCCAGGGGCTCAGTTCAAGGAGGTGTTAGGGCAAGGTGTTCTTCTCTTCAGTCTTTTGCAAATGCTCTCTGAAATATTCACTGAATGATTGTCCACACTGCCAAGCCTGGTGTGGGTAACAGCGTTGCCAGAAGCTGGGAAGCCTCCAGCTGCCTCCCAGGGCACAGGCCTGAAGGATTTCAGAGTTTTGGTCAGTGAGCTGGTTTTTCTGAAGCTCATGGCCGTGGCCTTGTCACGTCTTGACTCCCTGTTGCACTGTCTGTGTGTTCCACAGTGGGTGCCTCAGTGTCCAGCATCAGCACGCTGCGCTGGAGGCAGGAGTGGAGGGTGGAGGGAGGGATGGAATTGCCTTGGATTTGTCTCACTACTGCTACAAATTACCTTATTCCCTGTTCCCTCCCAGGAGTGATCTGGGCCCCAACGTGGGGTACGAAGCCATCGGGCTGGTGGACAGCAGTTTGCCCACGGTGGGAGTGTTCGCCAAGGCGACGGCGAAGGACACGCCGAAAAGCGCCACGGAGCAGTCAGGTAGGGACTGGGGAGCTCCTGCACCTGCTGCTGGGGGCACCACGGAGCCACCCTGACCTCTGAGAGCACGAGGGCACACACAGCTGCTGTCTCGTTTCTGGAGCAAGCTTTAAAGGCTGGCTTTGGTATTAAAATGTGATTAAAACACAGCAGTCCTCCAGGAAGATAAGAGGGAACGCCTCTGCTGCCATGCAGACTTTTGCAGGGAAGTTTGATCTCCACAGCAATACAATGATCAGTCTGGGACAACAGAGACTCTGGATTCAAGCATGTTCATTTTGTATCTGCTGCCTGGAGCAAGCAGACTGTGCTGTCCTTTGCATTTGGGGGTGGAAGGTGGGAATTGTCAGTGCTGTGCTCCATGTTGGGATGATTTCATCCTTGTGTTAATGAAACTTAACTTTTGTGGAACACAGCTCCAAGGGAAACACCTCAGGCTCCTGCAGAACATGCTCTTGAGTCTGCTCCCCTCCTCACATGTCCTTCACTGGGTGTGTGACTCCTCCTCTTTCTGCCTTAGGGACTGGAATTCGATCCGAGAGCGAAACGGAAGCAGAAGCCTCAGAAGTTCAGATCTCTCAAAGCTCTTCACCAACGCCTCAAGTCCCAAAGCAAGGAGAAGATTACGGCAAAGGTGTCATTTTCTACCTCAGGGATAAAGTCGTGGTGGGAATTGTGTTGTGGAACATCTTCAACAGGATGCCCATTGCTCGGAAGGTCAGTGCAGGGCGAGGGTGACGGGGGGGTTTGCTAGAGCAGGGCTTTTCTTGTGGAAAAATCAATCTGCCAGTTCAAAGTGAGGATAAATAAAGGCAGATGCTCTGTCTGGTGCAGAGCTTGGCAGTATCCAATGGGAGCACTGTTCTGGGTGAATTAGGGGAGCTGTCCCTGTGCTTTTTTGTTTGTTTGCAAAATTTTTACAAATTTCAGTGTGTGCTCCAAGCCTTGCCTTGGCACGGCTGGAATTCCATGTCTGTAGTAAGTACAGGCTGGAGTCACAGTGAGGGTGCAGGAGTGAAATGTCCCATCTTTGTGCTGCTTTGTCCCATGTCCAAGCATCTGAAACAGTCTCAAATGTCACCATCCCAGAAACAGCCACCATGGCAGGGCTGGAGCAGCCCTGAGCAGGGGCTTGGTGTGTCCCCACTCTTGTGGTCTGTCCTGGACCTCCTAGGTGAGCTGAGCCAAACCTGTGTCAGGTTTTAACACCTTTGAAGAATTTTGGTTGTTTAAACTGGGAGTGATCTCACACTACCCTCAGGTGATCTGTCCCAAGACAAACTATTCATGGTGGAAGTCTTTGCTGATATCTGATCTGAAGATGCAGTTGAAACATGTTGCTTCTGCCATCCCTGTGGAAGGGAGATCCTTCCTGCCTCCTTTCCTCCCTCCCTCCCTCCCTCCCTCCCTTAGCAGCCCTTACCCTAAATCCATGGTCTCTTCATCTTGTCTAAAAGTTGCAGGTTCAAGCCAGGTTTCCTGGCTCCAAGTCAGGGCCAGGCTCACCTTTGCAGAATCACCTTTTTAAACACTTGTTCTCCCTGGCTGTAAAGGGAAACCCAGAAACAAATCCCACAGGGACAGGAGGTTGGTTTTCCTGCTGTTCCTGTAGGCAGGTGATGGTACATTTAAGACTCCCATGTGAATTTGGGTGTAGAAAGTGCTGTCGTGTTGTGGCTGTCTCAGTCTGGTGCTTCAGAGAGGATCCAAGGAGTTCCTGGCACTGGCTGTGACAGTCCTGCAGCACTGGCTCTTTATGGGCTGTGCAGGATTTAATGTGCTCTCCTTCCTCCAGATCATCAAAGACGGGGAGGAGCACGAGGACCTCAATGAAGTAGCAAAGCTCTTCAACATCCACGAAGACTGAACTCCGCAGCAGGAACACCCAGAGGGAGGGGGCTGCTGGCTGTGTGCACCCCTCACCTTCCTGGGAGCCCTTGGGAATATTCCACTCACCCGAACCCAGTGTTTGCACCAATAAAGTCAGATTGTTCTAATCACCTGCTCCTTCCTGCACTGCTGCCTGGCTGGTGAGGAAAGGGGAACGTGCTGCCCACTGGGGTCAGTTTTCCCTTGTGTCAGCCTTGGAGAAGGCTGCAGAACTCCCTCTTCTCTTGCAGGAATTCCCACTGGGGAGCGAGCAGGCCCGCAGGCTCTCAGCCTGTTCTCCAGCCTGTCGAAACAGACTCGACTTGGGGAAATTAATTTCCAGTCAAAATTAGAGTGGGATGACGAGAAGTAAAACAAATCTTAAAAACACTTTCCCCCTCTCCCTTTCCTTCCTGGGCTCTCCATCCTCCCTCCCCTTGTCACAAGGAGACTGGGACTGAGGGCCAGGGTCAGTTCATCACACATTGTTTCTGTCACTGAGGGGTCGTAGTCCTTCCCCTGCTCCAGCGTGGGGTCCCTCCCACGGGAGCCAGTGCTCCACGAACTTCTCCAGTGAGTCCCTCCCGTGGGCTGCAGTTAAATCCTTTATCCCCCAGGGTGTCACCACCCTCTGCTGGGATCAGCCTTGGCCAGCAGTGGTACCTCCTGGAGCTGGTGGCACTGGCTCTGCTGGACACGGGGGAAGGTTCTGGCAACAGAAGCCCCCTCGCTGCCAACACCTGGCCACGCAAACCCAGCTCACCTGACAACTACTGTGATGCGGCTCTCACGGTGCCCTCGGGCCATAGTGACCCTGCAGAGCCTCGTGACACCGCGGGGCCACTGTGACACAGCAGGGCCACATCCTGCCCATGGGGTATTTAAGGAGCCCCCCCTGGGGTACCCACTCAAGCAGAACACCTTGCTCAGGAAGTACAGCTTCCCAGGACACCTGAGGAAAAGGAGCCATGGAGGAGCAGAACCCCAGCCCTCAGAGCCCCAAGGAGAGGCACCAGCTGAGAGATGGAGAGAGAAGCCAATGGAAGGATGGCACCAGGGGTACCAGCACGCTGCCCAGGCAGCTGCCTCCATCCCACACCTCCTCCTCCTCCCGCCTGCGGCAGCCTCGCGGTACCCAGAGCCGGTCCCTGAACTGGCTGACACCGCCCTGCAGGACCCAGGGCACCCAGAGCCGGTCCCTGAACCGGCTGACATGGCCCTGCAATACCCGAGGCAGCCAGGGCCGGTCCCTGCACCGGCTGACATCGCCCCGCAGCACCAAGGGCAGCGAGGGCCGGTCCCTGTCCCGGCTGACATCGCCCCGCAGCACCAAGGGCACCCAGAGCCGGTCGGTGAACCGGCTGGCATCGCCCCAGAGCACCGAGGGCCGGTCCCTGTCCCGGCTGGCATCGCCCCAGGGCACCGAGGGCCGGTCCCTGTCCTGGCTGGCATCGCCGCACAGCACCCTGAGCTCCAGGGACTCCGGGAGCCGCCTGAGCCCGGACGAGGGGGCGCGGGGCCCAGGCCCGGAGGGCCCTGCCGGCTCCTCCCAGGCCGCCGTCCTGGCCGGCAGAGCCGCAGCCCGTGGCCAGCACCGGCCCGGGAGAGGTCGCCGGGCCCGCAGCGGCCTAGTGCAGCCCGAGCCGGTGAGGGCCAGCATGGAGGGCCGGACGGGGCTTCCCCCGCAGGCCCAGCACCTCCCGCACCCCTGTCCCAGCAGCTGCTGCTGGGGGAAGCCAGGTGACCTCTGCAAATTCCACACTCTCTTTCCAGGCCTCCACGAGGAAACCATTTCCCAACCCACAGAGAGACGCCTCTCACCGTGTGGAGCAGGAAACCCAGACTGAGACCTGGGCACAAGATTCAGCTGTTGCATATGCCGAGCAGCAGACACAGACAGATACTGTGGCAGGAGAGGAGATAAATTCCGCTGCTTCCCTCACGGTCGACCAGGAGACAGAGATGGAGACTCCAACACACGAGCAGAGTTCAGCTTCTGCTCAAGTCAGCGACAAGGGGACGCAGACCAAGGCGCAGCGCTCGGCCCGCCCCGCAGGCGCTGCCGCCGTGGCCGGCCAGCAGTGCCTCTCCCTGTTCCGCAGGGCATTCTGGCTCTCCCGCACGGCGGCACAGCCCGGGAAGGCTCCTCAGGCTGCCCGCGCCCTGTGGGACCGCAGGGACAGCGGCTGCTCCGAGCGGCCACAGCACCCCGGGCGCGGCACACCAGAGAGGTGGGGATGGACGGCACTGCCGCCCTACTCTTGGCCGTGGATCATTGAGATGGGGCAGTTTTAATAAAGTATTTCATTTCTCTAATCGTGCCCACCTGTGCCTGGTCCATCAGGAGAAAGAGGCTGCGGGTAAGGCCCGTGCAGAGCGGGAGGGCCCCTGCACTCCTCCAGTCCAGCAGGGCCCGTGCCTTCAGCCTCTCCCAGAATTCGGGTGCTCCAGCTGCAGCTGCTCTCTTCAGATCCCTGGGCTGGTGCTGGTGGCCAGCCCTCAGCTGAACCCTGTCAGCTCCCTCCCACACACCTGCTTCCAAGTGAACGTTTCAGATCATCCATTTGGTGGGTTCTCCCTAAGGCTGCTCCTCCCTGCATCTCCTTAGGCTCACAAGGAATCTCCCCAGCATGGGGGTAGGAGCACCTGCAGGAGCCCCTCTCCCCTCTTTTTAGAACCTGCCTCGAGTGCTCCTGTACCACTTTGGGGAGTTCCTCGTCGGTGGTGTGTGGGCAAAGCTCTCCTCCTGGTCCTGCCATCAGGCCATTCCTACTGCCTTTTCTAAGGAAACAAATAACAAAACCACAGCGCTGCCCAGAGCTCTCTCTGCTCCCACAGGACTGAGTAAAGCCAGCCAGGGACCAGCTGCTCCACGGACGGCCTGGGGGTGCTGGGACCAGACAGGGCCACCCCGACATCTGTGCTTGGGGGTGGCTGGGCTTGGCTGCAGAGTTCCAGGGTCGGGCAGGAAGCTGGGAGGAGCAGTGGAGTCTCCCTGTTTTTCCAGCTGTGCAGACACAGGGCCCTGCAGGTCCCACAGACCACTTCCCCTCTCCCCTCCCTGAGGCACAGACTCAGGCTGACATGCACAGAACTCTGCCCTGGACACGGAAAAAAAGGCAGGAGCCAGGGAGCCTGATGCAGGTTTTTTCTGTACATCAGTGTTTTTGACACCACAGCCTGTTGCTGCATATAATAAAACAGAAATCAGAAAGAGCAACCAGAATACACACCCAAAGGCAAAAAACCCTCGGCTTAAAGAAGGTGCTGCCGGGCCCCCGGGGGAAGGCTGGCAGCGGGGCTCCAAGGGGGGAAACGCCTGCCCTGGCTGGGGAGAAACACAACACAAAGAAAAAACGAACCAACAAAAAACCCCACCCAAGGCTCCCGCTGCGGAGCGGGGAGAGCCACAAATCCCCCGATTGTCCCGACCTCAGTCCTGTTAGCACCTGTACAATAAAACTGTACCGGCCCCGAGGCGGAGCAGCCCGCCCGCCCCCGCTCCCGCACCCGGAGCTGCTCCCGGGACACCGGCGGGGCGCGGGCAGCGGGGCGAGGAGGCGGCTTCTGCCGCGGGGACAGAGCCTGGGGCGGGGCACAAGCTGCCGAAGCGGGGGGAGCGCTGGGGGTCGCGGGCTGCGCCTGCCCGGGCGGCAGCAGCACGAATGAGATGGAGGAAGGAGCCCGGGAGAGGATGGAGCAGTGGGGCTGGCTCCCGGCTGGGGCTGAGCGCTGGCAGCAGGAGCCAGCTCCAAAGCCGAGGGAAGGGGCTGTCCCCTGGCTTGTTGCCAGGGAGGGACGGGAACCCCTGGGCCTGGCTGGCCTCGGGGCACGCTGGAAAGGGGCGGGGGACGGCCTCGTCCCATAGCCCGGAGCTCACCATCACAGTGATACAGACTCAGCAAAAACAAAGAAAACATTACAAATTAAATACTAATTAAATAAATACTATGGAAGACATCGGGAGGGGGAGGGCAAACGGAGAGGCGCAGTTCCGTAGGGTCCGGTGGGGAGGGGCGGCGGCTCCCACCCCTCGCTGCCCCATTGAGCCCCGTGGAGGGGGTTCCATCACCCACCGGAGCTGGACGAGGCAGCGGCGGCAGCGACCGCCACCGCTCGTGGCCGAGGGACCTCGGCAAGTCCCTGGAGGCGAGGGTCCTCCCCCCCAGCCGGCCGAGACCCTGAGGAGAGGAGGAGCGACTGCTCAAAGACTCGGGTCCCTGCTGCTGGCGCTGAGAGAGCTGCTTCCCCTTGGTCCTTATTATTGCCTCGTGATGCCGGGAGTGGCCTGGCCCCGTCAGCTGCTCCAGGCCTGGTACTCCACCGCCGAGCCCAGCAGCTGCAGCAGCTCGGGCTCGTAGTGCACCAGCTCCACAGTCTCTGCCGTGCCCGGCGCCAGCTCGGGGCTTGCCGGCACCTCCTCCTGCGCCAGCACCTGGCTGAGGGACACCTGGCGCTGGAACTCTGCCCGGGGCAGCGTGGCCACCTCCAAGTGCGGGAAGCGGGCCTGGAATATGCGGGAGGAGAGCTTCAGCCGCTTGAGCACATCAGAGAACAGGAACCAGTTGCAGGGCCTGCGAAGATGGCAAGAGCACGGTGGGTCACAGGGCTGGAGGGGGCTGCAGGCACGGTGCCCACCCCTGCCCCCCACCTCCTGGCACGCTGGCCCTCCCCTCTGGCCCTGTTCTTCAAGGGCTGCTTCCCCTCAGCAGCCCACGGGCTGGGGCTTGATCACAGCATTTTAACACACTCACAGCCAGCCAGGGACAGTGGTGCGAAAGTCCTGCCTTCAACAAGGTCCTGGCAGCTTCCCTGCCAGCAATAAGCCACATGGTCAGGAAATGGAGCTTCTGGTGTGGTTTATTGCTGGAGGGCACGCTGCATGTGTCCCTCTGCAATGGACAAACACTGGCAGGCACAGAAATTTGCTGAACAGAAGAGTGGTGCTTTGGTTGCTGCCTCTTCCAAGTCACCCTTCTGCCCCAGCAAGAGCCACCGTGTCACACGGGGTGCAGCTGGGAGTGTTCCAGTGCTGGGACTGATCTAGCCATGATGGAAGGGAAACAGTCTTCTCAGAGCCATCAGTGTGAGCTGCTGCTGAAGGAAAATGGGGCTAGGAGCCCCACAGGGATGAGAGAGGGGAGCTTCCTGACAGGCACGGCACAGGGACTTGCAGGGCAGCAGGATGTGCTGGGCCATGGATGGTGGGGGGAGCCCTGGAGAGCCTTTCCTGCTCCCTAAGAACATTCCAGGCTGTGCCAATCTAGGTCACTCTTTCCCAACTTCCCCAGTGCCACAGCCACAACTTCCCCTCTGCTGCCCAGAGCAGCTGTGGCTGCCCCATCCCTGGAAGTGTCCAAGGCCAAGTTGGACAGGGCTTGGAGCAACCTGTTCTAATGGAAGGTGTCCCTGCCCATGGCAGGGGGGTGGAATGGGATGAGCTGCAAAGCCCCTCCCAGCCCAACCCATTCTGGGCTCCTGTGATGCTTCTATGAAAAACCACCTGCGATGCACAAGCAGTCCCTAAGCCCGACGTGCCGGCCGAGCCGCGGGGCGCTCTGTGCTCCAGGGAAAGGCACTCACCCCCGGGACACGGACACCTGGAGGTTGTAGCTGGGAAGCAGCGGCTTGTCTGAGAACTCAAACATGAAGTTATCCGCTTCTTGCTCCTCTTCCTCCTGGTCTGAGCTCCCTGGAGGGTTGAGCAGCAGGTCGCAGCCGATGCTGTCCTTCCCCTCTGCAACAGACAGAGGTTGGCACTGCTCAGTCACACACCAGCCAGGGCTGCCACTCCCTGGCCACTGCCACGACCCCACGGGCACCTTCCCACAGCACTCCCGCTGCCATGTGAGAGCTGAGCCCCTCTGCTCCCCTGCAGCCCCTGGTCCCAGAGGAACACGGAGCAGGCACTGCCTGCTCTGCATAGACTGATTGCTCACTGGCCAGGTGAGGTGGAAAGAACATCCTGAGTCGTGGCAGGGAGCTCAGCCGTGCTCTGGTCCCACGGGTGGGGCGGGGCACAGCCTGCACCGTGAGCCCCCCCGCTGGTGGGCCCCAGACTCTCTCCAAAGTGACCTCGGCCCCTCTCCCATGCTGGCACAGACCTCCTCAGCCCGGAGCAGCCTGCAACAGCAAGGTGGGAGGTGCACATAGAGAGGCTTTGCCTGCACAGGCCCTACCAAGGAAGGCACAGCGAGCACTCTGCTCCTCAAGAGCTTCTCCACCCAGATCCCACCCTGAGAACATCCAGCAGGTGATCCAGGGGAGACAGCTCCTATCCCAGTGAGGACAGCAAGGCTGTGCCACCACAGACTAATCCAACCAAGCAACAAGCATGAGGGGAAATTTAATGTGGATATACAGAAGAAGTTCTTCCCTGTGAGGGTGGGGAGGCCCTGGCACAGGGCTCAGAGAAACTATGGCTGCCCCATCCCTGGAAGAGTCCAAGGCCAGGTTGGACGGGGCAACCTGGGATAACTGAAGGTGTCCCTGCTCATGGTAGAAGAGTGGAATGAGATGGTCTTTAAGGTCCCTTAACTCAAACCATTCCATGATCCTGTGACTTAGAGAATTTGTCTGGGTGTTCTAGGAGGCATCTGAGCTCCAGCAGGATCTGTGTCCAGAGGGGATGGAGAACAGCAGGCTGGATCCAAGCCATTTAAAACCAGGTAATTTTCCTATTTACCAATCTGAAAAGGTCCTGCTAAAGAAGCTTGCTTCCTGGACCTTATTATGAAGAGCTGTGAATAGGCTTAGGTTTGCTGAGTGGTGTTGTCCCACTGAGGTAATACAGGAGAACTCCAAAAACTTCCAGATAAGAGAGTTTGGATTCTACAGAGAGCAGCAAGACCCAATGTGCTCCTGAGCAAATAAACCAATCATGCAAAAGTTCAACCCCATGCACAAGAGAAAAGGCTGAAAAAAAGAAAATCTTCTGGTGTGCTGCACAAGGAAGCTTCACACACCCAGCTGGTCACCCAGCACGAGTGAGATTCCAACAGGGCAACAACAGCAGATGACAGGAGACACTGGCTCAGGCAGGGTCTTGGGGAAAAATAGTTATTTCCTAGTGCTGCCAAGGGAAAAAATCTCTAAGAAACAGGGTGCTGAAATTGTCCAAACTTGCTGTGGAATAGGACAAAAATAAACAACGTGGTTATTGATCCAATGTTGCTGCTGGCAAAGCTCAGATGCCATCACTGAAAAACCTCAGATTTCCTGAGCAACTCAGAAAAAAAAATAATTAAATGCATTTAATGTGGCAAAAATAGGGCCTGATGTGTGTCCTGAAAGCTCAGTCCTGTCCATCTGCCCGTGCAGAGGGTGGGACAAGGACAGGAACATTCTGTACCACTGAGGGACACAATCAGGCACAACAATGCCTGTCCCAGGTGGAGACAAACCCTGCACTGGGACTTTGTGACTGGAGCTCCAGCAGCACCAAGTGCAGGACACTGATGACTTTTCCACATCTCAGAGATCCCACACCCTGGCTTCCTTCATTATCCTTCTGCCCCCAGAGAGTTGCAGACCTCAAGGAAAACGTGGACAGCATTCCTGCCTCAAAGAATAGGAACAGCTCAAGCAGGGCCTGGGATTTCTCCTGTATCCTGAGGGACGAACAGTGCTTCAGCTGGTGGAGCTGATGGAAAAGGAGACTTCAAAGAATGGATCCACTGGAGGAGGAGAATTATTTGCTGCCTGTGATGACTGAGAACAGAACCAGGTACTTCCCTGCCCTGGGCTGTACCTGTTCCAGGTGACCCGAGGCAGTTGCTGAGGTACCTGAGCCAGAAAGGGACATTTCAGGACACACAGTAAGCAGGCTGTAAAGCAAACCAGCCTCATGTTCCAGGCTTGGGCATCCTGCTTTTTCTGTGGCACTGGCAGTGCCCAGCAGCAGTGCCTGGCACAGCACAGGTGACAACAGGTGACACAGAGCTGGCACCGCAGCAGCTGCTGCTGCAAACTGATCCCAGGAGGATGGGGAGGAGGGTCCCTTCCTGCTCCTGCTGGAAACAAACCTGGCAGGAAAGGGATCACTTCCCAGCTGGGTTAGCTCCTGCCTTGCCAGGCAGCCTCCCAAAGGCAGCAGAGGCAATGCCCCATGGATGGGGCAGCAGGAGGGACGGTGTGCCCAGCCCTCAGACAGCACCTCCAACTTGGGATCTCCCTGAGCCAAAGTTGGAAATATCCCACAAGCAACATCAAAGCCACAGGCCTCCAGAACCTTTTGTGCAGCTGACATTTCTCCAGGAATCATCATTCCATGTCTGGAAGAACCTCTGTCCTCTGCAGAGGTACCTGTTAAAAGTCTGGAGCACCTAAAGTTTGAACATCAGCCCAACCTACACTGGAAGGAACTTTCCATGACAGCAAGGATGAAGTGATGCTTCCAGGGAAGGGTAGAGAAAGATCAGTGTGGGATTGTCTGACTTGTTAACAGTTTCAGGTTGCCCAGGAGAGAAGAAAAACCTTGCAGATGGCATCACTTGAGTGACAGACCCAGCAGACACACGTCCCTAGTGGCCAGAACTGGTGTGAAATGGAAGGGCAAGAAGTTGGATATGTTTCATCTGGAAAGATGTGTTTCAACTGGAAGAGGCTGGGTGTGTTTCACAGAGGTGGTGGTCTTTCCCCACCCTCAAATGAAGAAATACTCTGAAAAGCTCAACTAAGGTCCAGGGGCAGGAAAAGAAGAGCAATGCCCACCCCTGCCTGTGGAGATTTTCCATGTGTTAGCCAGGGGTCCAAGTAAGGCCCTTTGTGCAGTGAACTGCCATCACTGTGGCATCCCAGTCCCCCTCCACCCTCAAGGAACACCTAAAGAGTCAGTGACGGTTTGCTTACTGAAAAAACAACCCTCTTCTTCTTGTCTATAGGAAATGTGGGAAGACAGCAGCCCACATCCCAGCCAGGAGCTTCCAGAGGGAAGGGACACTGATAAATGAGACACAGGGAGATACCAGAACTCAAGCTAAAAGCTCTCTGGGCAACCAGGAACTCAGTAGTGACCAAAGAGAGCCAAACTCTTCTACCCACAAATTCACACACCATCTTCCTTCCTTGTTTATCAGAGAAATCCAGGTGGGAATCAGTGATAAATCATAAGGGGTAGTATCTTTAAAAATATCACAAAGAACAGCTATTTTTCTTTGTAAAGGCTTGTGACAGTTTCAAGAGTGAGAAATTCTGAGGAATGAGGCTGAGGTTTGAACTGTTCCCTTGGCAGGGCTGAGGTGCAGCAGCCTACAAACAGCGCTCTCAGGAGTGCAGAATTTCTCCTCTTCTGGAATGGAAAGACATCAGGGTCCTCCAAGGACAATCCTCTACCAAGAGCACCCTCCTGAATGTATCTGTTTTTTCCTGTTTCTAGAAGATTGTTGGAAGTATGGAGGTGAGCAGCTACAATCAACAAGCAGCCTCTCAGCCTGCCAGTGTAAATACTCCAAGTCCTTACGGAGGGCTCGGGAGCGCTGAACTTGGTAGAGGCTGGAGGGACTCCAGTGTGCCACAGGCCCATGCCAGATCCAGAACATCTTCCACTGTAACCACAGTGTGCCAGTAAAGGCAGAAGTCAGCCCTTCACTGGGAAGAATGCCTGGTGTTGTAAGAACAGGACCTCCCCTGGATCAAAGCAGGGGAGAGTGTTGGGCAGCTCTGGGAACCTGGAAGTTCAAGACTTCTACACCTCGAAGGAATGAGCACGTCCTTCACCTTCTGTGGCCACTGACTAGAGGGGAGCAACAAGAACTGCTGCAAGAATGACACACTCAGGATCAACAACCAAAGACCCTCGGGAATCACCAGCAGCACCTGGAGCCCTGCCCTGCACTCGAAGGGATGTACATATTCAGCTTCCCAAAGAAGGCCCTTCCAGGAGCAACTCCCAGTACCCATGACCACAGCAAGGTGTCTGCCCAAAGTGTGAGTGGCAGGGATGTGGCCGGAGCCGAGGGAATGCCCTGTTTGACACAGCAGCACCGCCAGCCCTGCTGCCACCGAGCCGGCCCGCGCCGCACTCACCGAGCACGGAGCTGCTGTAGAAATCCCAGGCCGTCCGAGGGTCCCCGTCACTGCGGCCCTGCAGGTCTGACAGGTAATCTAGAGAGGGCAAATCGAGAGGCTTAGTGGCTCAAAGCATCATCCCTGTGTGCATATCCACAGATCCAGGGGGAGCTGCTTCGCCCCTGCTGCTTTTTAACTTGGCATTAAGGCTAAATCTGAACCATGACTGCAGGAAGGGTGTCCCCACTCAGGAGTGGGCATCACCTCAGGCCCCCAACCGAGAAATGGGAGCTGAAAAGGGAAAACAACAGACAGGGTGAGGTGGCTTGGAAAGAAAGATTTGTAGAGCAGTCCTGAGCTCCAAATCCCCACCCCTGAAACCTGTGTGAGTAGGTGAGCCTGGAGGAGCTCACACAGTCAGTGGCTAAACAGAGGTTTTCAACATTGGAGATTTTCTGTCTTGTCTTTTTCTGGGAACCACCTCTGGCTGTCTCTTCCTTGCTGTTGTGGAGAAGCCACAACACTTCTCTTGCATGTACACAAATGGTACTGAACGCAGCCATAGGGATCCAAAATGGCCTTTTCTGCCAGCAGCAGCATTTGGGCAGGGCTCTTTTGCCACAGAAGGCAGTATTATTTGGCAACAACAATCTGTTCCCTTAGGTTAGGCAGCAGAACCAGGGACTGTGGAACAGCATCTCCAAGCAGAGCACTGTCTTTAGTTGTGTGACTATAGCACAGCCGTCTCCTTGCACACTGAAAACTGATTTGTATCTTATACAGGAAACAGATACAATTCTATAATTAAAATTTGGGTGGTAAAAACATGCTTGTGTGACAGGACAGAGCTAAAGACTGAGTCATTTTGTGCTCCAGCCCTTTGACACCCAGATTTGGCCCTGTATGCTGCTAGAGGGGCAGGGCCGGAGCACTGTGACCCCCGGCCTGGCACCTACCACAGAGGAAGCGCTTCATCACGTCGCTGGTGGCCAGCTTCACTGCTGTCTGCCCAGAGTATGTGGCCAGCGTGGGATCAGCACCATAGGAAAGGAGAAGCCACATGGTTTCCAGGTTGTCATTCGCTACTGCATCATGGACAGGCCTGCAAGGGCAGAAGCAGAAAGGGACTGGGAGTTCGCTAAGGAAATGCTGTGGTTTGGGTTAAGGTCAATTTAGTGATGACCAGCCTGAAGAACCAGCCTGCTCCCCGCCCCACACTGCCCCAACACTGCCCCACACTGCCCCAACACTGCCCCACACT